>JADRCH010007660.1:279207-291821 GCA_019843965.1 Rhynchomys soricoides | reverse complement strand
GTTATCTGTTAACCTATGGTCACTGTAGGGTGGGTTATCTGTTAACCTATGGTCACTATGACATTTCCCTTTAGAACTCTTGCTTTCCAGCTGTGTTTTGGATTGGATACTCTTTCCATATTAGACTGAGAGAGAAGCACAGACCATGAATAATGATGTTAACAACATATATATTTTCAGTATTTCATGAATGGCAATAGTGTAACTCCTCATATTTCTTAAGCATTTTCAATATACTAAGAACAATTTTAAAAGCATTTTTACATATATTACTTCATTTATTTCTCTCAAGTGATAAGGTAAAAGGGACATGGGTTATGCTTTTTAGAAGAAAAGAAAACTGAGACACAGACAGGTAACAAATGGTAAATGGCAGAGTTGACTTCAAATCAAGTAGGTTAAATTCAGCTGGGACTGTTGGCGCAGACCCATGATCCCAGCTGCTCCAGATGGTGGTGGAAGAGGGTGAAAAGCCCAAGGCCGACATGGTTTATACAATGAATTCAAAGTCAGCCTAGACCACTTCATGAGACCTTGGCTCAGAAAGTATCTGGATGTGATCCTAATACCTGTGATGCCAACACTTGGGAAGTTGAAACAAAGGAACGACTATGAGTTCAAGGCCTGCCTGAGCTATGATATTCAGTTTTAGGTCAGTACAGCCTATACAGAGAGAACCTGTCTCAGAAACCAAAACAACAGCAAAAAAGATGCTGAGATATAGCTCAGTGACAGAGTACCTGCCTAACATATATGACCCCCAAACTCCTGGGTTCAATTCCTATTACTAAAAAACAAAATTAGTCATTTTTCTCTTCCTTAATTTCCACCATCTGTTTAAATCAGTTTGTAGAATATCCATAGTGAAAACATTTAAGAGTTCATTGATGAATCTAAATAGATTGAGAATGATATATATGGTAAATCAAGTAAAAGTGTGAGGGATAGAATAGTATGCACAATGTAACTTCAATTTTAATAGTTTTATATTTATATATATGCATGCATGCGTGTGTACACACATATATATATATATATATATATATATATACACATACACAGTGTTAACACTGGCTCATTCAGTTTTAGGAGGTAAAAGACAGTTATTGAATTGTTGGAGCAAATTTATTTCTATAGCTGGGCTTCTTTATCTTTTGGTCTACTGGGGGAGAGGCATGCGCACAAGCACATGAGGATACACACACACTTCCTCACGTGTGAATACCTGTGTATATGTGACTAAAAAAATGTTGTCATCCCTTGGCTAAATATCTTTTGCCTGCTGAGAAATCCTATTAGAAGATTCTATTCTGTCCAGCTGATCCAGAACTGAGGAATAACAGGGCAAACAATGAGACTCAATTTGTATTATCCTGAAAAGGTGCCACCTTTCTGAAGAGAATAGAAGGGGTAGTCGATTCATCCACATTCACAAGTAATGTTACTGTACATAAAATAAATTAAAATGTGAACAATAAGACAATATATAATTTCATCAAGAAGCAGGCATATTTTCTGCTAGGCCTTCACTTTAAGTTAACCAATATTTCAAGCGTACCTGTTTCTACATATTTCTCTGCCTAGCAAATGTCAGTACACATACCTAAGCAAGCTCATGCCTTCAGTTTTATATGTGTGTGTGTGTGTGTGTACACATATACATATATATTCACTTTATAACCCAATACCAGTCCTTTTCTCCTCCCAGTACCCCCTCTTCAAGCAAATCCTTCCCGCATTCCACCTTCCACTTCTCAAAGGTACTCCCCACTAACAACACCCCCTACACTCCACACATCAAGTCACTGCGGCACGAGGCACATCCTGGGAATAGAAGGAGGAGAGGATTCCCAGCTCAAAGGCCCAGAAAACATCTTCAACCAAATCATAGAAGAAGACTTTCCTAACCTAAAGAAAGAGATGCCTGTAAAGGTACAAGAAGCCTACAGAACACCAAACAGATTAGATTAAAAATGAAAATCCCCCTGCCACATAATAATCAAAACACAAAATTTACAGAACAAAGAAAGAATTATAAAAGCAGCAAGGTAAAAAGGTCAAGTAGCATATAAAGGCAGACCCCTCAGAATTATATCTGATTTCTCATCGGAGACTCTGAAAAGTAGAAGGGCCTGGGCAGAGGTCTTTAGACCCTAAGAGACCACAGATGTCAGCCCAAACTCTCAATCAGCACAGATGGAGAAACCAAGTCCACACCTTTTTATTACTGTTCCTGCATACTCCTTTCCACTAAGGACCATTCAGTAACTGCCAATCAACCGGTAAATGAGACTATGACACAGACGTAAGGGTGGGTAAACTTCAACTGCTAATTCATAATTTTGCCCACATGTCTCTGTTGTATCATGGTCCACAACACAAATCACTGAGGAATTCCTTTCTCAAGAGGTTGCCTATATGAAGGAAAAGTCTAGGACTTATTCTTCTAAAGAATGGAACAATTTTTACCATCATGCACTATAGTTCTGTTCTCATTTCCACAAAATTCTTTCCAATGTTAGAACATTCAGGCAAGCCATGGAAAACAAAAACTAGAAAAACTGAGAGAAAGAAGCTGAAAATCTCCACACTTACACTTAGGAGTGGCATGCTTGGATGGGTGTGTGTACTCAATGGTAAGTGTGGGTCAAACTTGACTACTGCTATCCTTAGCACATCCACTTTGCTTTTTGAGACATGTTCTCTCAGTAGGACCTAGGACTTGCTGATTCGGCTCTAGCTAGCTGACTACCCAGTGAGCTCCATGGATATGCCTCCCCAGCATGCTGGGAATTGAACTCAGGTCTTCATGGTGTTTAATAAGCACTAACTGAAATAGCTCTCTAGCACACACGTTACATTTTGATGGAATTCTCAAACAACTGTCTACTAGTTGAAGTATACTCAATAAAGTTAATTCCCAAATAGAACTGGTAGCCAAATCCAGTTCCCCAAATACCGTTTACCTGAGAGAGGTTGAGTCTTTGTCCAGACAGTCATGGGTGCTGTAGAATCTACCTCCAGGATGCCACTGCTGCGAGACTTTGGAATGTGACGCCAAGAAGGGACAAACCCAACAGGTCTCTTTGTGCTTTGATCCCTTCAAAAGAGAATCCAAAGTATAAAAAGTTTCAAACAGTGGCTTTTAACAACATTCCTAAGACTAAAATTCAAAACAGAAAGCAAACATCATAAAAGCTTGGGAACCAAGGATCATGGATCAAAACCATAATGCAGTGACTCCTGAGGCTGAGGCAGAAAAATAAGCTTAGGAATACCAGGCTTAAACAACAAGAATTAAAGAAGAATGAGAAAGAGGGAGGGGAGGGGAGGGGAGAGGAAACCCTGTGAGGGTGAGGAGGCCCTGGCTGGTCTTGAAACTCTCTGTCCTAGGCACACAGGCTCATTAACTCTACAGCAAACAGAAAAATAGCAAGCTGCTAAGAGAGTTAGAGACGTTGTGTCCTTGGACTGGTAAGATGGCTCAGTAGGTAAAAGGTGCTTGCTACATGGCCTGGTGACCTGAGATCAAACCAAGAAACTCAAGTGGTGGGGGGAAACTGACTTCCGTAAGTTCTCCTCTGACCCATACACACACACACACACACACACACACACACACGTACACACTGTTTTAAAAATAATTTAACTAAAACCAAACAAACCAAAATAAAATACTGTATCCTTAAGCACAGCTATTAAGTAGCAGATGTTCTCCAACCAAGGCTATTATTGTTTATACTACAAAGTACAAATGCCTACAATAGGAAAAGGAATTAGAAGGTCCTCCACAGAAAGGACAGAAGAGGACTCTCTACCTGGACTCTCTCAGTGGGAGCTACAGCTGGCTGTTCTGCTTCTCCAGCCAACTTCTGCTGGAGGACTATAAGCCCCAATTTGATGGTGTTATTTATTTGCTATCATTTGCTCTTCTACTTGGAAGCCTCAGCCAAGGAATACTCTGCTTTGCTCAGGGTTCTCTTAATCAGGAATTCACACCGGCTGCTTCGAGAGGCCTTCCCCTGTCAATCTCTGCTGAATGTCTCTGAGCTCCAGATTGATGATGGTACCTTTTGTTTGTGTTCTCAACTAAGATACTCCAGTCATCTCTGAATGTTTTAATGCATCAGATTTTATTATGTCTTATTGCATATTTGCTGCCCACTGTTCATTCTTTTATCTTTTACTTGTTTACTTAATAAACTCATTCTGCTATAGCTACTTTTTAAAATCTTATTTCTTTGACATCTTGTGCATCTAATAGTATCTGGAACCTAGTAAACAGTCAAACTCTATGACATGAATTGATGAGCATATTCTCATATGTATGTATCATCTTCTTCTTTGTTACTGAAGTCTTTTATTTTGAATGGCAGGACTGGGAATCTTACTTATCATGTTGGACAAGTACTATACCCACTGACAAGTACTCAGCTGACTAACCAGGGTCCAGTAGGCACGCAAGAACAGTGCAGAAGAATAAGAAGATGCCAAAACCCTGGTAGAAGATATAATCACTCTTTTCAAAACAGAAGGTTAAAAATATTACTTCCACAGCCTTTAAATAGGGCTCTACCAAACTGCCATCGTTACCTTGTGAGATTATAATTATCAATGGTTTCATAATCTGGTTCCCAGAAACCCAAACCCAAGACAGAAAAAGTTACAGGTTAGATGTCTTCCCTGGTTTTAATTCACTAACTCATTCTTTTATTGAAAAATATTTTCTAAACAATTATTGTGTGTGTGTGTGTGTGTGTGTGTGTGCGCGCGCGCGCGCGCGCGCGCGCTACCTAACCTGGGTTCTGAGATTCAAATTTGAGTCCTTTGCAAAAGCAGCAAGTGTTTTTAACTGCTAAGTAATCTCTTCAGCCCCTCCTAAACTATTTTTAGAATAAAAATGTAATGTTGTAAATATTCACTATGTGTATGGCAGGACACTCCTGTCATTTCAGCACTCTGGAAATGAGGCAAAAGAGTCAGCTTAAATTTAAGGTCAATCTGGGCTACAAAATGAATTCAAGACCAGCCCTGTAAGCATTCTCTGTACGACTCCAACTTTATGTTGTTTAAATATGTACTTAACAACTATTACTGCACAGCTAATGCTTGAAATAAAAAGCCACTGCCTTTCCTCCTCCTCCCAACAGAGGGCGCTGCTGCTATAGGAAAGCTGGTGGAGAGTGTGCTCAGAGCTAAAACCTCTCTCTTCACTTGCCTACCCATAGCTGAAAGTTCCAAGCTCACGTTGCTTCAAAAAACTATTGTTATTAAGAGGCCAGACAATACCTGTAGACATTCAAACTCTCAGGCGGGGCAGCATCCAAACTGACAGGGCTGCTGCTGTTCCTCTCACTGCTCTCATAGCCAGATTCCATCCGCTGGATTAGGCGAGGATGTTGCTCTAAAAGATGAGAGCCTGGCCGGGCTGTTCCCCAGGGTTTATGCTGTGAGCTCCGTCCACCATTTTTAATGTCGTTAGCAGTTGGCTTGCTCACTTCATCTGGTGGAAGTTCTTTAGCTGCCCCAATCAAAGGACAGGTGTAGAAAATGAGGTGGATTTAGTGTTTGCCTAAATTAAAATCTAACTAAACCCTCCCTCTAGACACTATTCATTGCAGTCATATCTTCAAAAAAACATGACCTCAGAGTAAAAGTGTTCCTTGCCAGCTACACTAAAAAACGCAGGATTTTTAAACACATAAATCAATTGTATTTGAATGCCCACTTGTTCCCTTATTCTCTGCTCACCTGCATCTTCAGGAAAGGTCCTAAGCTGGGTGTAACCACAGTGCTTCCTTTTGTCCTTACTAAAAATGCTGTCAATATTTAGAGATTCTCGTTTAGGTCTCCATGTTGGGCGGTACTTGCTGGAAGAACTGGATTTTGCCTCACTACTGGTGCTCTCCGTCTCCCAGCCCTGAGAGTGTAAAGGTAAGTTCCTTGGTGGCATCTTGTCTGGCTGGTCTCCTGCCCTGCCTATGCAGGGAGACCCTGCATTGGTCTGAGAAGCCAAGGAAGGCCTGCTGTGGATCATATTGCTGACTGTCTCTTTGAAATCCTTTAGCCTGCTGGTGCTGCTGGATTTGGAGGCATTCCTAGGAGCCTGCTTCTCTTTCAGTGTTTCTCCTAAAAATCAGAGAGAATAAAAGAAATGAAGACATTTAAAATAATCACAAGTGTCCTCATCCTAGAGAAAGTAAGAAAAGCAGAAGGTTAATGGAAGAGATAGGAGTGCAGATGGCTTGCCTTCACTGTGGTACCCTGAGGCCGGTGGCTCTTCGCCTTTCCTCCGAACACGGCCAGAGTTCCTCCTGCGCTCTACCAGGGACCCTTTCTTCGATGTGTGTTTCTGATTACATTCACTATCAGTCAGGTGTCCTGAAAGAACAAGGAAATGGGAGGGAGCTGCTTTCTGCAACGAACCCCTGCCCTCCTGAGAATCCAGTCTCCCTTTGGGACTTGTAGCAGTGCTGCAAACTTATTATATACATGGATCAGAAACTGTAGGGGTCAGAACCATCTGACCTAAGTGTAAGACTCCTAGGGAGCTAGTGGCACCTTGCAAATCTATAACATATCCTGAATATCAGTCGCAAACCACACTCATCATATTTCCCAGTTGACCTAACAAGAACTAGAGCTGCTGATTAATAACTTCTCTTTGTTCCTATGGCGCTGAGGAACCAATCCCTTGCAAGAACAAGTAGGCACTGAGCTCCATCTCCAGAGCTTGGTAATTTTTAAAGGCAAAAGAAACAAGCTTCAAAAATTAATCTAAAAATGTCATAAACCAATATTTTTTATTCTTTCTTCCTTTTTAAAAATCTGAGGTGGGTAAGTTTTATTTTATTTTACTGAGAGTTTTGTTAAGGTCTTGTTTTTATTTTATATTGTCCAGGCTGGCCCCAACTCACAGTAATTCTCCTGCCTCAGTCTGTAGAGTACTGAGATTACAGGCATGCATTGAAACTACCTCTCACTCTCATAAACAGAGTCTACATCTACTCACTTGGCAACAGTTCTCCTACAATGGCTTCAGGACGCAGTTCTAAACCCTCTTCAAATGTGAATTTTAAAATACATTTCAGTGTTTACTAATTCTCCTCTCCAACCTATGCTTCATCAAATCTCACTTCACTCAAATACGTAATTCATAATTCTTTATCAGTAATCATTGAGAAACACCAAAGTAGCTTTGTATTTTGTGTAACTTTCCCACTATCCTGCCCACAGTATACAAATGTATAAGCTTAAGTTATATTAAAAAGAAAGGTCAGATTGTAAAAAATATAATCAGCCAAGCAGCTAGAACTTAGACGGTAAATTAAGTTTGAAGACAAGCTGATAGAAACTTCCCAGGTTCTCAAATGCATGAGAATTGACAGATTCACTTTCACATGTTGGTATACACAAAGCCTTGTAGGCACTCAGGTTGTCAGTAATGGAATGGGATGGATACTATATTCAACCAATTGCCCCATGCAATCATTTTTTGCTTTTATCCATTTTGTTTATTTGAACCGAAAAGAAAGATTTACAAAAAGAGAAAATCAACTACAGCAACTATATGATACCAAGGTTAAATCATGAGGGATTCTCCTCACTCCAAACCTAACAGCATATGTACATCACTCCCTCTCAGGAGTGGCTTCTCTCTGGCCCACAATTCCAGAAAGACAGCCTTAAAAAAACAATTGCACCGAACACCATCTATACAGCAGTTTTCAAGAGAAACCCAATGAGTCCAGCCAAACTTCTAGGTCCATAAACCTAGCATCATCTATTGGTGATTCTTTGTTTCAAGACTTTTAAAAATTATTCTTCAGGTTGCAGAGGTGGCTCAGAGGTTAAGAGCACTGATTGCTCTTCCAGAGGTCCTGAGTTCAATTCCCAAACACATGATGGCTCACAACCATCTGTAATGAGATCTGATGCCCTCTTCTGGTGTGTCTGAAGACAGCTACAGTGTACCCATATAAATAAAATAAATCTTTTTTTAAAAAAATTTATTCTTCACTGGGCAGTGGGGGAACACCTTTAACATGTCTTTAATCCTACATTCGGTTGGCAGAGACAGGCAGAAATCTCTGAATTTGAGGACAGCCTAGTCTACAGAGCTAGTTCCAGGACAATCAGGGGCTACAAAGAGAAACCCTGTATCAAAACAAAAACCAGAATGGAAGAAAATGTGCAAGTATCATAAGGATGATTTCAGCAAAATTCAGAACCTGGGAAATACACAAGTTAAATTACCTAGTTTTGAACCATAAAATGCAAGGGAAAAGTGGAAGAAAAACACCTATTCATCAAAAGTTCCCTTTGTGCAGTGGCATACACCTCTAGTCTACCAATGGAGATACTGAGGAAGGAAAACCACATGAGCTCAAGGAGTTTCAGAACTGCCTAGGCAACATACCAAGACCCTATCCCAAAATTTTAAAAAATAAACAAGTAAATAAAGCCACGTGTAGTAGAGCACACCTGTAATGCCAGCACATGAGAGGCTGCAGCAAGGGCAACTTGAATATGAGATCCACCTATGCTACAAAACAAGACCTTGAAACAAAAATAAGTAAGTAAAATTAAGAAGTAATCTAAAATGGCTTACAACCATCTGTAACTCCAATGCTGGGGAGCTGACACCCTCTTCTGACCACTGAGAGCACCAGGAACACACACGGTACACATACATCCATGTAGGCAAAACACTTATACACATAAAATAATAAGTAATTTTAAAATTTTATTTTTATTTTATGTGGATTGGTTTTTTGCTTGCATGTTTGTCTGTGTAAGGGTGTCAAATCCCCTAAAACTGGAGTTATAGACAATTGTGAGCTGCCATGTGCATGCTAGGAATTGAACCTGGGTCCTTTGGAAGAATAGCCAATGCTCTTAATCACTAAGTCATTTTCTCAGCCCAATAAAATAAATCTTAAAAAAAAAAAAAAAATTATGAAGTAACAGAAAAGACTCATCAAAATGTATGGATCTGTTTTGATTTTGGGAAAAAGACACAAACCAGTAAAGACAGAAATTGCAATAGCAAAGGACTCACTGGTGTTTAGCAACTGTAAGCAGAATCACTTTCCTTTTGTTCCCATGCAGGAATCAAACACAGAGACTCACACATATTAGGGAAACATTGAACTGCATCCCCTGCCATCATTACTATTTTTAAATGCTTACAAATGATTTATATTTTTGTAGTATATATAAAATATCTATGAAAGAAGTAATATAATGTTTTGGATTTGCTTCAAAATAATTGAGGAGTAAAAGATATCAGTAAAAGTACAGGTAAAATTACTTTAGTTTTGGGTTACAGTTATTGAAACAAGGTGATAAATACATGTGGGCAGGCATTCTGACTACTTGGAAATGTTTGGAATTCTGTTACTAAAGAGGGAACTGAAGGGATGGCCAGTGGATAATAGCACTGACTACTCTTCCAGAGGACATGGATTTAACTCCTAATAACCACATGGCAGCTCACAACTGTCTGTAACTCCAGCTCCAGGGGACCCAATGACCTCTTTTGATCTCTATGGGTACTAGGGACCTACATGGTACACTGATATACACACAGGCAAAACACCCATCCATATAAAAGTAATTTTTTAAAAACCCCAAAGCACGAAGAGTATAAAGCACTGATGCAAAGCCATGAGCTTCTCTCATCCTCAAAGCCCTTAGGCAAGCAGACATAGCTCATGCCTCAGCCTCAGTGTGCTATTTCTCCTAACTTTTCATTTCAGTAGTCACTCAACAGTCCTCCTTCTGCGTCCTGTAATAACTTCTTCCACTGATATAAGCACAGACTAAAAAACAATTTAAGAATTCTTATGTAAGGAATGTATAATAATAAGACGGCCATTTTTTCTTTATTTGCACCTCTGTCCTTCAAAAACCTTGCGTTAGGATTAGTAGGTATTCACCTCCCATAAATACACCTTCTCTTGAAGCCCTTCCTTCAAAACCATGGCATGAAACATAACCAGGTATAAGACAGGGCAAAAGGTGTTTAATGAGATATTACCGAATCAAAAGAATACCAGGACAAAGGTAGACTTAAGAAGAATTACATTGACAATCGTATCACATGCTCCTTCCTGATGTACTGCTATGTGCAATGGGACATCATTACTCACTCAGAACGATCTTGTTTCTTTGTATCCTACTCAATTACCCAAGTTCTGTACTTTTCTGCTTTGCAGATCATTTACTGCTTGCTCCAGTTTCTTTTTCTTGGGAGACTTTCTATGTAGGAATTGAATCAGACCAGCAGGGTTCTATGTGTAAGTCCCTACCTGTGTCCCGACTGCTCTGAGACATGGAATCATTCTCCACATTATAGATGACTGTCCCCTGAGAATCGGAAGAGAAGTGACTGACCACAGACTCATGGTGAGAATGTTTGTAGGGATAGCTCTCCGTTGAGGAATCTGTTCGAGTATCACTTGAGATGGAAGGCTCCCTCCCTGAAGGAAGGAGGAGATACATATGCAAAAGTAAGGAAAGAGAGAACAGTGACAGCCCTGAGGAAAGGAGGTAGATGCAACAAAGACCCATAAGCAAGAACTTCCTAGAAGGAAGGGTGAGAAGAATACACACAGAGCCATTCTTCCCAACACCCGTCTTCCAGGTAATCCAGACACACATAAAATTCCACCCACCCCTGTCCCTACCTTGCTGAAGCCCTCACTTTGCCTGCCACTGTGAAAAACTGTGGGGTTTTTAGAAAACCTATGGGGGAAAGTGGAAGAAATGAAAAAGTTGTGAGACGTAAGCTCTACATAGATAAAAGCCCCAGGCCAACCTGCCACACATGCCAGCTGGCCACCATCTTAGAAGCTCTCTCCTACACTGTCACACATGTTGCTTTAAAAACTTGACATGCACATTTTTAGTATCTTTGAAAAGTTATGGGGCAGTCATTCACTCTTTACTGTGAATATGCCCAACAGAAGGCTTTTTCCCAGACCCTTAGCTAAAATAAACACAACAGACAAACAAGCACTTGACTGAAGGTAGAAATAGGGCAGGCCTGGGTGAGGTACAAAGCAGGAAGAGCAGTTGGATCTGATATAAGCACAGAATTCAAGAGCTGAGGCAGGAGGATCACCATGAAATAGAGGCCAACCTGCTACACAAGGAGTTCCAGGCTGGTCTGTGCTACACAGTGAGGCTCTGTCTCAAAGAACAAACCAAATCAAAATAAAATAGCAGGAAGAAACACAGCAGACCAGACAGGAGATGTAATGGAAGAGGAAAGACTACGGAGCAAAAGTACCTTCTCTTTCAAATCTATACCAAGGTCCAATCCTGTATCTTTACAGAAATCAAACCCAAACTATGAAGGCTATAGTTCAAATATTATCAGCCTCTGTGGGACTTCCTGGGACATTAGTCATAAGCCCAAAGTTATTTCTATAGGACGGCATTATGCAATTCCAGACAGTTGGATTACACTGGAACAAGTGATTCATACACTGAGGACCATCACTTCTGCATCTGGAATTTAAACAAAACTTTTCCACCTCAAAGAATGAGTACTGTAGTGATGTAGTGTTTCTTAACAATTCACTTAAGCCGGGGTGAGATGGCTCAGTGGTTAGGAGCACTTTCTGCTCTTGCAGAAAACTTGGGGTTCAGTTTGCAACACCCACATGATAGATCATAACCAACCATAATTCCAGTTCCAGAGGATTCAACAAGCTTTTCTGGATTCTGTAGACACCAGGCATAAACACAGTGCAACATACACACAGGCAAAACACTCACACACACAAAATAGATATATATCTTTTTCAGAATTCCCTTAAGCCATTGTAACACTGCTAACAGGAAATCAATAACCTTTAAGAATGTTCAAGGCTACTGAGGCATCCCTTATGATTTTATTTTAGTATCTCAATTGCAAACAAACATAGTTGCCTTCTCACTTTTGGTTTGGGCCAGCTAATTAGAGCAACACGCTCTGCTCTTGAAAGCTCAAGAAGACAAAGCTGGATGCTAACCAGCTCGTGCACAAACTGGCATTTCTTTCTTACTGTAATATAATAGAGCCTCTTTTTCCTAGCTACGAGCTAACCCTGTGTATGAAACCCAACCATCTGACTCGATGGGGTGGTGCGAGAGCTAGGCTGCTCACCTGAGTCTTCACTATCATAGCATGTCTTGGTGTATGACAGGAACTGAGCGTGGGAAGGCAGGTCCTGAGCAGACACTGGAGTACCCTGGGGATCTGCATAGAGCAGCAGCAAGGGCTGATAATGCCCTTTAATGCATTTGGTGACCACATCCTTCCACTTCGGACCAATCTGAACCACAAACACCAGGAGAACGACAATTAACTTCATATCCACAATTCAAAACACAACCCCTTTCCTAATGTAGTTCTCTTAGAATTACAATTAGGTAGAAAAAAAAGAAAACAAACAAACAAAAAAGATCTAAAATCTAAACTTAATGGCTTTCTATTAAACCTTTTTTTTAAAAAAAGGTATTTAAAATAGTATCAGAGCCACCCTCACAGAGGCAGGGGAAGGGGATCGGTTAGGGGTTTCCACCCTCACAGAGGCAGGGGAAGGGGATCGGTTAGGGGTTTC
>JADRCH010007660.1:244715-279197 GCA_019843965.1 Rhynchomys soricoides | reverse complement strand
GTTTCCACCCTCACAGAGGCAGGGGAAGGGGATCGGTTAGGGGTTTCTGGGGGGAGTCTAGAAAGGGGGTAACATTTGAAATGTAAATAAAGAAATATCCAATAATAATAAATAAATAGCCAGGCAGTGGTGGCGCACTCCTTTAATCCCAGCACTCGGGAGGCAGAGGCAGGCGGATTTCTGAGTTCGAGGCCAGCCTGGTCTACAGAGTGAGTTCCAGGACAGCCAGGGCTACACAGAGAAACCCTGTCTCAAAAAACAAACAAACAAAAAAAAACAACAAATAAATAAATAAATAAATAATAGTATCAGAGCAAAAGAACAATGAATGTAAATAGCTTTATTTCTGTGAAACATCAACTCAGTTTAGAAATATACATAAAACCTCACAAAGGTAGACATGCTATACGCAGTCTAAGTTGCTTTGGTGATCAACTTCTTTTCACAGACATTAGATTTAAGAGCTCAGTTCCAATTTTCATCTCCATAATTTTCTCCTAAATATTAAAATCACCTTAACAAAGTGGAAAGGCAAAATAGGAACTGTCTTGCAGAGGGCCTTAGAAGAAACGATATTCAATTTCAGAGTTCAAACCTGGCAGAACATAAAATGTCAAACTGCCTAGGACAGACAGTTTGAACTTCTCACTCTTAGCCTTGTGATGGATTCAGCTCAGCTATCACAGAGGAAGAGTAATGTAACAGCCATAGAAAAAACAATTTACCAACCCCCTCGACTTACCCCATCTTAAGTGTGAACCAGACACATTCTTGGGTATAAGCTATGGCTTGCCAGTTAGACAGCTAGTAACAGACATGTAGTAAACTTAAAGTGAGTTGCCATTATTTTAACTGAAGCATAATTTATGTTTTCACATATCAATCTTATTTAATATTTTGTAAGAATACTTTTCAGGTTAAAAAAAAACCTAATGCTCAAATAATTTGTTACCACCTAAAAAAGGACAATATGGGAAATTGACAAAAGCTTTATTAATGGAAGATTTTACTTCAAATCTACAGACTGATATGGTCAGAAGTCTTCATAGCTGCTGATTTTATGACTAGCAGCTTCCTAGTTGATGCAGACACCTAAAACATTTTATCTACATAGTCTGCTTTAGACAAGACCAAGTTTCTTGCTATGTATCACTGTAACCCCATGTTTCATATCTATCCCAAAACATGTTAACATCTAATGAGTCATTACATGGAAATGAGACTTAAAAGATAATCTTTTCTGTTTATTTTTTGAGACAGGGTTTCTCTGTGTCCTGGAACTCGCTCTACAGACAAGGCTGGCCTAGAACTCACGGAGATACGCCTGCCTCTCTACCTCTGCCTCCTAAGAGCTGGGATTAAAGGCATGCACCACCACTGCCCAGCAAAGAATAATTTTTAATAGCCTTGAAACAAAGTGTCACCTTATGGATAATACCGGGCTTAAAATCCTCAACTCTGTAGCCGGGCAGTGGTGGCACACGCCTTTAATCTCAGCACTTGGGAGGCAGAGACAGGTGGATTTCTGAGTTCAAGGCCAGCCTGGTCTTCAGAGTGAGTTCCAGGACAGCCAGGGCTACACAGAGAAACCCTGTCTCGAAAAACCAAAAAAAAAGAAAAAAAAAAAATCCTCAACTCTGTGTTAATCATATAATCTAATTAGTTGATTTACATGTTCCCATTCAAATCAACCATTTAATAATGATGATGATGATTTATCAACTATAAAAACAGAATTAGGGCTGGAGAGATGGCTCAGCAGTTAAGAGCACTGACTACCCTTCCAGAGGTCCTGAGTTCAAATCCCAGCAACCACATGGTGGCTCACAGCCATCTGTAATGGGATCAGATGCCCTCTTCTGGAGTGCCTGAAGACAGTGTCAGTGTATTCATATAAATAAAATAAATAAATGAATCTTAAAAAACAAAACAGAACAAAAAACAGAACTATATCGAATGCCTAGAGAGGAGACTGAGAGAATAATAAAACATATTGTGTCCTTATCTATTACAGAATTTAAAATTAATGCACTTACATTTAGCAGATAAAAGCTATGTGTAATAGCTCTTATCTGTAAATGGGGGGGGGGGAGGAGGACTTCTACAAGTTTTCGGACACCTGGACTACACTGTCAGTTCCAGGCCAGCCTGGACTACAGATCAGGATCCTGATTCATAAAAAGAACAAACTGGGGGCTGGAGAGATGGCTCAGCAGTTAAGACTGCTTAATGCTGTCATAGAGGAAGGGAGTTCAACACCCATATCAGGTGGCTCACAAACACCTGTAATTTCAGACCCAGGGAGATCGGACTCCTCTGGACTCTGTGAACACTTGCACTCACATGCATAGACCCACATAAATGGGCAAGCACAAATGTGCATACGCACACAGACAGTTTAAAAATAATAAAATTAAATCTTTTTTTTAAGAAAAATAAAAACAACCAATGTAATCACAAAGTATGTATGCCTTACCAACACTGTAGAGCAACCATTCAAAATTATCAAAATAAAAACTGAAGACAAATAAATGTGCTTTTATTTTTATTTCAATCACCAAATACTTCAAGATCCTTGTATATTCCTACCTCCTTGACATGAGCATCATCAAAATACATCCATTTTCGGATCTTTGTTTGAAAAAAGAATGTAGAATAGTGCTTGCCATAGTAACAGATCATTCCTACTAAGTATAGTTCAGACTGCTTGGCCCGGTCATCTGTCACTCTGAAAAACAGCTATGGGAAAGAAAGAGAAGGGGAAGATCCATCACACAGGTGATCATCTAACATAATCCTTCAGCAGACTCCACAACATTTCTCTTCCTCCCCCCAAACCTGAACAAGAACACACGATGTAGCCTTGCTGGAGGTGCTCACTATGAAAGCCAGTCTGGCCTCAAACACATGGCAATGCTTAAGCCTCAGCCTTCTGAGTGCTGAGACTATAGGCACATACTACCACACCTAGCTCTTCCATCAACATTTGTTGTTTTATTGAGATACAGCCTCATATAGCCAAGACTGGCTTGATAGCTACAGAATTCTTGATCCTCTACCTCTGTTTCTCAAAAGCTGGATGGCAGATAGGAACTGCCATGTCCAGTGGCACCACCATTTCTTAATGATGGTAATAATTTGCTTCTGCCCTCAAGCTGAAGTATTTTTGCTGGTCCAGATAATTCATTAGAAATGAACTAAAAATGTACATATTGTGGCCCATGCCTATAATCCCAACAATGAGAGGCTAAGGCAGAAGGATTGTAAGCCTTAAATTAGCCTGTGCTACATCATGTGCTACATCACGAGTCAATATTTTCTTTCTGAGGCATAAAAGAAGCCAGAACAATTTCAAAACAAACAAAAACCAGCTCTCAAGTTTCAATATTTTTCAATTTCTAGGTACTCAGATCTGTCTCAAGTGTTAAGAGACATACAAATACTTGAGTTAAGAGAGTCTGACCTAATAAGTTACCTAGTTGAGAAAATAATCAAAACAATGAAGTCAACATCAGGCATGATAGCACACACCTGCAGTCCTTTGCCCTTTCTGTAAAGGGGGTAGAGGCGAAAGGATTAGTTCAAGGGTAAACGAGGCTACGGGTCTCATTGTTGTCCATCTTGGAGTATACGAGATTCTGACTCCAAGCCAGAAATAAACAGAATATATAAACTACAAAAACAAAAATACTATTTTTAAGATGTTAGTGTGCACAACCTATTCCAGTTAGATTCCTTGAGAAGGAGACCCAAAATGTGACCCCAGACAATTCATTTATTCTCAAGATTGGCTAGTTAAAACAAGAACAGACTCTCCTTAGTCACAGGACTATCCCAGACAGAAACCAGCACAAAGGAAACTAGACTTTCTGGTTCTCCTTGAATGGAAGGAAAAAATTGGCTGTCCCTATCTTAGGACATAGAGCTGATAAGAATAGGACCTACTCTCACATTTTTTCCCCATTCCCCAAAATAAATACATTTTAAAAGCCCCAAAATACTAAATTATCATCTAACCTATTTCATTACTGCCACATCCTTTGGAGGATGTGTCTTCTACTGTCTACTGTAATGCTAAGTGTAGGTCCGCAAGACCTGGAATCTGCACATAGCCAATGTGACCAGACCCTCCAAGTTAATTCAGATTGGTGAACAAAGATGCCCACAGCCAATAGCTGAGCAAAGGAGACGTAGGTGGGGCTTAGGTTCTGCAGGCTTGGGGGGAGAGAAGGACTACAAAGGAGAAGGAAGAGGAAAGAGGAAGAGGAGGAGGAAGGAGGAGGAAAAGGAAGAGGAAGAAGGAGGAGGAGATGGTGCGACAGGAGAGGAGGAAGGAGAAGCAGCCATAGGTTAAGGGTCAAGGGAGCATGGCCCTGAGGGCTGCCCAACTGGATTAAGAGCAGCCCCGATGGAACACAGTAAAATGGTAAGAAATAACTCGATAGGACAGTCGATTCTAACAACATAGAGGGTAGCTAGGTGCCCAGCTATTGTGCTGTTTAGGGCTTATTGTAAATATAAAGGCTGTGAGTGTGTCTTTCATCTGGAAACTCAATAACCAAAGGTAGGGTAGAAACCCCAGGCTGGGATTTAAATAATATACAAGGTCCTAACCCCACAAAATGGTAAGCTGGGCTCAGCTCAGGCTGGACTCTGCCCTGGTAACAACTCAGCATTCCTCAGGAACCTTGTCAAGAGGATTTGTGTTTGTCAGGAGAAAGCCATTACATGCCTGTCTATTCCTACAGGCCTCCAATCCCCACAGGGCACCTAGTTCCCTATTAACTTGAACAAGCTTCCAACAGCTCAGGGCTCCATGCTAGTTCCCAAGCTGTCCCAGCTCTCAGGCCCTCCTCCTGCTACAACATAGCCTCTTGGAACCGGCAGGACTCGCCCACTATTTTTGCTATCTTCTCTGCCTCCGAAGCCCTGGCAAGTGCCAGTCTGCCTCTCTCTCCTTGCCTTTTCCTTCTGTTCCTCTCTGTCCCAGAGGCAGCCAAGGCAGACTCCCCCAGATCCTGCCTACCAGCTCCCCTGCCCCATCTACAGTAAAAACCTTACCCTCACAAGGGAGTGGCCTTGTTGGTGGTTTCTTTACAGAGTCCTCATACACAATCACCTTCTCAACAGATAGTGCTTCTTCATTTCCTACTCTTGGGCTCAGGCCAGTAACTTGTATCTTGTTCAGTTCCCAAAGTCAAGAAGCTTGTTCCTTTAACCTTACTATCTCTCATGTTTGAATATACTTCTCTACACCATCCTGGTATAAAAATGAGCATTCCATAGAAACTGATTCTTTTTTTTTTTTTTCTTTCTTTACCAGTATCTAAGTTCTGTTCATCAAGGTAAAAACTGTGCCACTTTCTCTAAAAGTGTTCCACTATCCTCACAAAAGTGATATGTGAGCATATATCTGATGAGGCTTATGAATCTGCACACAGAAACACAAGTATATCTGTCCAAAACGCTACCTTAATTGTCACATAGAACATACCTATCTGTTCAGTGCTTGAACAATACAAAAATAAAGGTAACTAATACATACATCACCCAGCTTAAGGCAGGTACCCAGACTGTGGATGACATCCTCTGCCAAATCTGAATGGTCTGAGTCCCAAACCAGCCCAATTGTGATAATCTGTGGTGCATTCATCAACACACGGCGGATCCGGATTCTCTCCCCACAGTTGCTCTGAAATACATACACAGGACTAGTTCAAACATTCCTACCTGCTCTGCAGCAATGCTATAAGCCAAGGTTCTCCTTCTTATCCTAAATTCCATAGAGTTCTCACCGGACAGTTCCGCAGGTCCCCCATGGTGCTGGCATTCTGAAGCAGCTCCCCAAACATACTTGGTGAAGGTTTCTCTCGCTTTTCCAGCATACAAATAGCCTGGTTACTTCAAGATAGGGAAAGGAGGAAGGTAATGGAAGTAGGTGTTACTCCAAGTTATGGCTAAACTGAAAAATAAAATCATTCATGCAAACCCCTTAAACCTTTCTTTAAGACGGGGCCTCATTGTGTAGCTCTCTCTGGCTGTCTTGGAACTTGCTATGTGGACCAGTCAGTCTGGCCTCCAACACATAGAGACACACTAGCCTCTGCCTCCAAAGGGCTAGGATTAAATGTGTGGTATGTGTGATTTTTTTTTCATTTGCCCTGTCCTGACTAGCCTCAGTGTCCTACAAACACAGTCCCCAAATCCAAAACCCACAGAATCCCCATTTCTCCTTCCACTTTGCTAGCCACAAATAAGCCTACAAATTCTCAAGTTTTGTAATACAGCACAAATTCAGCTATTTGGTGGCCTTCAGTTAAAACCCAATCAACTGGGGGAATGCCTAACAGTACAATAAGGAATTCTGTAAGAATAGGCTGGAAAAATGGTTCAAGTAACAGTTAAAAGCACTGGCTATTCTTGCAGAGGACCCAGGTTCAGTTCCTAGCACCACATGTCAGCTCATGGCTATCTATAACCCCAGTTCAGGGGACCCTCTAATGCTCTCCCTGATCACTGCTGGTACCAGGCATAAGCATAGTATACAAACATACATGCAGATAAAACATTCATAGACATAAAAATAAATAAGTCTTTAAAAAAAAAAACTGCATAAAACTCACCAAAGGGAAGTAGTAGAGATGTAATGCACCATCTGGATGAAAGGCAGTGGATCAGAAGTGGCGCCACAGCTAGTACACACACACTGGGCCAGAGGGAAAGAGTGAAACTAAGCAGCCACAGTCATGAATTGTTTTGAAACTCTATACCCTCAGATAAAATATTATTTTTTTTTTATTTTTTTTTTGGTTTTTTGGTTTTTTGAGACAGGGTTTCTCTGTGTAGCTCTGGCTGTCCTGGAACTCACTCTGTAGACCAGGCTGGCCTCGAACTCAGAAATCCGCCTGCCTCTGTCTCCCAAGTGCTGGGATTAAAGATGCACACCACCACTGACCGGCCAGATAAAATATTCTTAAAGAAAAAATCAAGATATAGGTTTACCTGCTCAAACAATGTCATTGCAAATTTCTGGTGGGAAATGCAGTGTTGAGCAGTACATATATCCTCTTTGGTTTCGTCCGCAATATGGAAGTGAATTCTCATCAGGAGGTTTTCCTGACAGGAAAACACAAAAGCACTACACTTAAATCCCAAACCGGCAAGGTGGGAAGCAGCTCACCAAACACAGCAACCTTCCTGGAAAGCAGAAATATCTCCAAATATTTTAAATTTTCTTTTAAAGAATATATAAATACATGATAGACAGATAGATGAAATTAGTATAATCCACAGATCATTCAGATTTTAGCAGTTTTATATGAACTTGTGTTTATTTGTAACTCAATGCAATTTCATCATATGCAGTCGTGTAGCCAGTTCCACAATAAAGACACCAAAGAGTGGAGCTGGAGAGATGGCTCAGTGGTTTAAGAGCACATGATGCTCCTCCAGAGACCTACCTGGGTTTGATTCCCAGCACCCATAGTAGCTCACAACTGTCTGTAACTCCAGTTCTAGGGAATCTGATGCTCTCTTCTGATTTCTGTGGGCATCAAACATGAATGTGGTGCAGAGACAGCACGCCAGCAAAACACTCCATACTCATAAGTTAAAAATAAATCTTTTTAAAAAGATACAGAAGAGTTTCATCCCCACAGAGCTCCTCACCTACCCACCTCTTCACAGCCTCACCCATCTCTCTATACTCCTAAATCCCAGCAACCTCTAGTCTGCTCCTCCATATTCATTGTTTTGTCATTTCAACAATACTAAAGATTACTATAAAAATGATACCACATAGCACATAACTTTTTTTTTACAATGTCTCCTGGATCCTAGGCTAACTCTGAATGTACTATGTAGCCTGGGATGACATTGTTTCTGTTTCATGAGTACTGGAATGCCAAGTGTGTCACTAATCCCCATTTATACATTAGGGATTAGACTCAAGGATATGAGCATATTAAGCAAGTACTCTTACCAACCGAGCTACATCGTCAACCCCAGTAAATAAGCTTTTGATATATATTTTCATTCAACATTAATCCTCTACAACCCCCTTTTTGATTTTTGAGATAAGCCTCCAGTCCTACAAGGACTCTCCTGCAAGACCCAATCTCAAAAAGAAATAAACAGAAAAATAAACTCACTATGAAAACTAGCCAATGACCCCTACTCTTCTGTACTCTGTTCTATTTATCCAACTTCAAAAGATTATCTGTGGCACTCTGTGCCTTGACACATGCATTTAGCACTTGGAAGGTGGGAGAACAAGGATTAAAGTCACTAGAGCAATGTAACTGTTTATACAGAACATGAGAGTTTCCGTTTAATATCCTTAAAAACAGAGAAACTCAAACTATGGGTTCTCCAGAGCAGCACCATCAATGCAGCATGGTCCTCCACCATCAGTACAGCATGGGCCTACACCAGATTGTTGAATCAGAGGCTCTGGGAGTACAATTTGTACTTCAGCATGCCTTGGTTTCTCTGAAGGTAAAAGCCACTGTTTTATGCAATGAAAAGCATTAAATGACCCTAAACTTGAAAAAAGTCATAAAGCCACTAGACAATTCACATTGTAGTAGTAGACTCTGAAACTCTGAGACAGTTGAGAAAGTCCCAGTTTCTATGTAGAGACCAGGACATAGTAAATGCCATCATAAAATAGTCAGTCTTTGATGGAGATGAACAATTCTACTCCACATCAAAGAGGACAAAAGAGTACACTTACAAAGCATTCTGCAGCATCATCCATTATCCCCAGCTGGAAGCGTTGTTCATCCTGGAAAGTCTTTGCCAGAGCACTGCGGAGAGTGTCAGAAGGAAGCACTTTTTCACTACTGCACTGAAACTGGTTAAAGATGCCCTGTGGGGAAGAGGTTAAACAAGAAGAAAAGCACAGTGCTGTTAGGAAGCTTCCGTACATCCTAGTCTGCCATCCTTATGCTGTCAGTCATGCAAACAAGATATATTCAGCTAGTAATTTAAAAAATAAAGACTAAAAATCAGGATGTGGAGAGTATCTCTGCCGTAGATCTTGCATCTGAGTGCCATGCTACCAAGGACGCACTAAGAGAGCCCACTGTCATAAAGTGATACAATGTAATGTAGTTTCAATACTTCCTATGAGACAGAAAAGAAGTAGATGCTTCTAGAAGTAAGCTACATGCAAATGAACTGGAAATTTGTTCTTTGGGAAGCATCCTCCTATGAAACTTAGCCCTCTTTTGTATTATTCAGATAATATAAGATTCCAAAACTTATAAAGAATATACCAAGTCAGGTATTGTGTCCATAATCCCAGCACCTAAGAAGCTGAGGTAGAAAGGACAAGAATTTGAAGCCATGTGGGTTTGGTGATGCACACCTTTAGACTTTATTCACCACACACACTCCTTCAGTAGTACAAGAAGAAGAAGGAAGAAGAAAAAAGGAAGGAGAAGGAGGAGGAAGAGGTGGAAGAGAAGAAGAAACAACAATAGAAAGCTCTGTGTGGGGCTGGAGAGATGGCTCAGCAGTTAAGAGCACTGACTGCTCTTCCAGAGGTCCTGAGTTCAATTCCCAGCAACCACATGGTGGCTCACAGCCATCTTGTAATGGGATCCAATGCCCTCTTCTGGGGTGTCTGAAGACAGCGACAGTGTACTCATATACATAAATCTTTAAAAAAAAGAAAGCAAGCTCTGGGTGTCATGTCTCCCCACCCCCAGAAATAAGCACTATGTTATGTTTACTCCCAGGTACTTCCTTGTAGTTCACAGGCCAAAAACCTTAAAAATCACTACTGAAGCGTCCCTGGTCTCAGAACTCATACCCTGTCAATCATACTTCTGCACTGAAAACATGCTCGACTTCACATTGCTCACCGCCCCATCTGTTGTCACTATCCTCTTGTTAATTAGTTCTGTTTTTATTATTTTTAAGATTTAATCTTTGTTGTTTTTTATTATGCTTGAGCATGGATATGTCCAAAGATATGTACAGCGGAGGCCAAAGGTTCTAGAAGCTTAAAGCTGGAGTTACAGCAGCTGTAAGATACTTGAAATAGGTTCATGGAACTAACTGAACTTGGGTCCTCTAGAAGAAGCATCTTTCAACCCAACTGCAACCATTTCTTGATTGAGCCATGTTTCCAAAGAAATACACAGCATGTTCAAAATAGTAGTCAAATGATTTTTTTTTTAATGAAATAAAATTAGTTGATAGAGAGCTTGCCTGACATGTACAAAGTCCTTGGTTAGACCCTCAGCATTGCACAGATCAGGCAGAGTAGGCAGCACCTACCTATAATGCCGCCACTCCAGATATATAGGCAGGAGGATCAGAAACTCAAGGTAATCCTTGGCTACATAGCAAGTTTAAAGTCAGATTACGCTACTTAAGACTGCCTCAAAATAATAATAATAATAATAATAGAATCAAATGTCATTCTTCTGTTGAAAACCCTCCAAAGATTTCCCATCAAATATGCAGTAAAAGCAAAAGTGGAACTGCTATATGTTATTTGGCCAACTGGTCTAATTGTGATTTTGTGATTCACCACACCAGCCATGTGGGCCTCTCACTGTGTCTCACAACTACTATGCATGTTCTAGACCAGGGACTTTGTACTGGCATTCCTTACTTGAATCACTTTTTCTCTCACTGTGCAACTTGATCACTTATATCCTGCAAAATTTTATGTAAGTATCACTTCTCAGTACAGTAACTCTAGATCAACCTACTTAAATTGCCAGCTCTATACTGGGCATGCACACCTTTAATCCCAGCACCCTGAAGCACCTCTGCGGCAGGCAGATCCCAGAGTTTGAGGTCAGCCTGGTCTAAAGAGTGAGTTCTACAGGGCTAGAGAGATGGCTCAGCAGTTTAAGTGCACTGGCTGCTCTTCTAAAGGACTTGGGTTCAATTCCCAGCACCCATATGGCAGCACATAACTCTCTGTAGCTCTAATTTCAAGGGGTCTGGGGCCTTCACAGACATACATGCTGGCAAACTACCAATGCACATAAAATAAAAATAAATAAATCTTTAAAAAAAAAAAAAAAAAAAAAGAGGAGGGGAAGAGGAGAAGTGAGTGAGTTCCAGGGTAGCCAGAGGCTACACAGAAAAATTCTAACTTGAAAAACAGAAAAGAAAGAAAGACAGACAGACAGAAAGAAACAAAAATCACAAGCTCTCTTTTCTTTTCCTAAATCTCCACCATTGCCTATTTTTCCTATAGCACTTAACATTAACATGTTGCTTATTTTAGTTATTGTCTACCTCTATTTCCTAGAACATTGAAATGAGAAAAAAATAAGTTTTGCTCTTTTGCTTGATACGCTCTCATGACTTAAAATAACACTATTATGTAAAAGGCAACAGAAATGCATGTTTTAAGTAAATGAATCAATCAATCATGTGATATGGGTAGATCGCATGAAAGAATATTAGAGAAACTTTCTCCTCTTTCCTTTTAAAAAATATACAGAAAATTAGACTGGAGAGATGGCTCATCAGTTAAGAGCGCTGGCTGCTTTTCCAGAGCACTTAGGTTCAATCCCAGCATCCACATGGCAGCTCACACGTGTCTGTAACTCCAGTTCACGAGCTTCTGACAACCCTCACACACATATACATGCAGGCAAAACACCAATAAAAAATATATTAAAAGTAAATTATAAAAAATACTGAAATCACACAGAAAAGCTGAAAACCTTGAGGTAATATAAACTGAGAAAGCAAAATGGAACTAAGTTTGGCTCTGCTCATTTTGAAGTTAAAATTGTTTTCCTCATTTCACCCTCTCACTGGCATCTTTTCTGTTCATCCATGTTAAATATTCTAAAGCCACTACCATGTAACTTATGATGTACCTAAAAATGATTCCATATGCTGTGGAGGAGGCAGGGCTAACAATACACACTAGGTATTAATTAATAAATTCTGAGGAAAGTCTACTATAATTATTCCAAGTTATTTTGGAGCAATTTAGGATCTACTCACATCTCTCTAAAGTTAGGGGAAGGCACAGCAAGCTGCTCTGCAATTGTGCTGAAGAACAAGCTTCTAAGAAAGCACTTAAACTAGACCAAGAGAAGACATGGGTCTGCAGTTTAACACTGGGGTAGCTATCCTACAGACTGAAATTTTTGTAAGAATGAGGAGAAACAAGGGAAAAGAAAAATGGAAAAGCAATAACTACTACAAATCACATGGTGGCTTGGGCCTGACAGCTGGGGATTTCTGGAAAAAAGAAGAAAAAAAAAACACCCCAGTTTGGCAAGACTTGTGATAGCAGCTGGCTCATTCAGCTGTTACTGATAAGGCACAGTGTGACAAAAACTCCACCTCCAGACTAAAGGGACAATGAGGTTAGAGCCTTTGTTTGTTTGGGGTCTAAACTGGTCTGCATGCCTGCCTGTGTGCAGGCACACATTGCTTGTGGAGGTCAGAGGTCTGACATCATCCCCAATTGCTTTCCATCTTAAGTTTTTATTGAGACAGGGCCTCTCACTGAACCTGGATCTCACAGATTCAGCTAGACTGTCTGGCAAGCAAACCCCCAGGGATCTTCCCATGTCAGCCTCCACTGCACTGGAATTACCAGCATTTACTACCATGACTGGCTTTTTACGAGGGTGCTGGGAATCCAAACTCAGGTCCTCCTGCTTAAGCAGCAAGCAATTTACCAACTGAGCTATCTCCCAAGTTTCTAAAACTAATTCTAAAATAACTAGGAAATCATTTCTAGGACAACTCTGTACAAACTGACATTTGTAGATCTCAACCCCTTTAGTCTTGGTTCAGTTTGCTTGGAAATTAAGCCCTACTACTCGTAAAGCATTCCTGCTGAAATTACATTCTGTCCAACCTTAGGAAAACCACAGTAAGTCATGTGGGCCCTGATTTGGTGGCTGGTACGTATAATCCTAGTACTCTAGAAGCTGGTATAGGAGGAGTGCCATTAGCTTGAGGCCAGCCTGGGCCACAAAGTGAAGACCCTGTCTCAAAAATACATAAATAAATTTAAAAAGAAAAGGAGAAAAGAAAAGAAAAGCAGGTTTCCCGTGACTTCAAGTAATTAGGGTTTGGGCACAGAAAGACAAGGCCTAAGGTCAGAGCTCTGTCTGCACTCAGTGGATGGGCAGCAACAGATCCAGCTCTGGTACCCAGTAGCATCAGTGTCTCCATGCTGTATTCTTTTCTCATCCCTTAATTAATTACAGGCAGCCTTCCCCCATCCACTTTGACTGAATCCTCTTTATTTTCTTACTTTAATTAACATCAGTCTTGCTCTGCTATCACTAGGAAGAACTGTATTAG
The DNA here is from genome assembly GCA_019843965.1 of Rhynchomys soricoides. NCBI lineage: Eukaryota > Metazoa > Chordata > Mammalia > Rodentia > Muridae > Rhynchomys > Rhynchomys soricoides. The sequence continues at coordinate 265,889 of JADRCH010007660.1, read as the reverse complement.
GGATGAGCAGCCTTCCTAACTTGCATCTGTGGAGCTATAACTCTGCAAGAAGCTGAAGCACAAAGCCCCTCTGTTAGGGCAGCACACTAACCCTTGTGTGTCCCTCTCACATGAGCACAGGGGCTGGGACGGGCCTCCTCCTGTTCTCTTTTTCACCCTCCTCCCACCTTTCCCAGAGGGAGATCCTGTTCACACCAAAGAAAGCCAAGAACATTTAGTTCAGCAGTAAGAACAGGTGGCAGTACCAATAAGGAACAAAACCTGGTATTATTCCAATTGCTGAATTCTACAGTAGGGAGAGAGAAAGGACAGAAAGAACTCAAACCTAGGAATCATCTTTCCTTGTGGGCTCCTAACAATTCCATTTTGATAAGCCAAAAAACAACAACATTTTCAGATTTCTGTCTACACTTCCTCACATGAGGAAACTAAAGGTCCTTATCATTCATGAAATAGTAAATTACCTTTATCTATCAACTATTTTCCTGGATGCAGTACAAAAGCAACAAGACTTTAATGACTAGAAGCAGGTGCTTCCCTACCCGTCTCTCTTGGATCAAGTAGCAGACAACTCTGTCCATGTGAGCACATCATTATTTGGATTAGCAAAAGCCATGTAAATATGACAGAAGTGCCATGAACACAGAACATCTCTGTGCTTTGGCATCTGCAAATGCAGCTGTTCCTTACGACTTTTCTTTTTCCCCCCTAAAACACATACTCTTGCTTTTAAGCAGTGAACAGCTTTTTATTTCTCTCTCAGAATATCCTAGCTTTACATCTAAAATAATTCATAAGTATTAGAGATAGTGAGATTCAGGAAGAAAATGTTCTCACTGATTCTGATACTTTAAGTACCCAAGATATTAGAATGTCTTCCAGAGAGCAGTCCAACGCCCATCTCTCACAGGCCAGCAATACCTTCTGCAAAGGCAACATTTACTTTATGACCTGCCTGCTATCTGCTCAGCTCTTCAGGATTCCCATTCTGTTCCAGGCTTCCCAATTTGTTTAGTATTTGGCTCTCATAATCATTCTTTTCCTATACCTCCTGGAAATCAAAGGACCTAAATGTAGGTGATCTGGTCTGTAAATATAAGCCTCTAGAGGTAAGGGAGTTAGTCCTTGAGACCTGCCGATGGCTGAAAAAAACAAACAAACAAACAAACAAAACCTTTCATTGGTTTTGTGTGGTGAAAAAATGCTGAAAGTTCTTCAAGACAAGGCAAGGCCATGGCATAATAACCATGACCACCAGACATGCCAACAAAGGATTTTTCACATTTTGTTACAAAAAAATCTTAACTCTATCAAGAGCAGACAGAATAGGATGACCAGCTTCTGTGTGTCCATAATCTAACTCAACAATTACCAGTCTGTGGTTAATTTAATTCCCTTTGTGCTGACTGCCTGTATTATTTATCCTACTGCACCCCCCCCCATCATTTGGGGCACATGACAGACATTTTGGAATATGCCTATCCATATTCCAGAATCAAACTCTAAAAAATAAGAACTCTTTTTGTTTAAAGACTGCCTATCCCATTCTCCAAACAGGTAATAATAATGTCTTAATATCATCAGATAACCATGCAGTAACCCAAGGTAGTCTCCAACCCATTCCATAACCAGGCTGGTCTCAGACTCACAGCTATGTTCCTTCCTAAGCCTCTGCATGCTGGAGTTATAAGCATGTACCATCAGGCCCAAGCATAAAAATATTTGACCCAACTTTAGAGAACACAAAGAACAAATGCCTATTGCCTCCCTTGGGATTCTCTCCCCTTATGACTAAAGAGCTGCCTTCTAGACTTAATTACAAAAGCATCCACATATCCTATATTACTTTCTTTAAATTGTTATCAACATCATATCTACTGGTAAATTTAAGCCTTCATTTATACTCAGTTGATAACCTGATCTTTTGGTCTTAGAATTATAAGGATAAAGATCAATAAAGTTACTTATCACACTTATTCCTGCTGCTACGGATTGAAAGGCATTTCCATATATTCAAAGACAGAGATAGAGAGAGACAAAACTTCAAACAATGAATACAGACAAAGATGGGCCAGAATGCAGTACTGCTTTTAGTGAAAAATCATAAGCTGATATTGATATTTTATACAATACAATGGGCAATTTACTAACTTTGCCATAACAAAAGATGAGGGTCGTCACAAATTACTGACATCATAGGAATCAATACCATATCCACTACTGCACAGAGAGGATGAACGGATTCTTGTGGACATGCACAAACATTCTAAGTCTGTATTAAGTTTTAGACTGCCATAAGTTCTGGAAAGGAAAGAGTTAATCATGATTTCTATTTTTTTTTTTCTTGTAGTTAAACCCTTCTATTTGACCAACATGTGCAATCTAAACTCCAAATTCTAAAAAGGATGAAGGATACCCATAGCCTAGGAGGACTTAAGAGCCAAGACAGCTACTCAAAGGACAACACGATTATGCTTGCATTCATAGGTAATCAAAAGGAAGCTAAACACAAGCACATACGAATTGAATAAACATAAAGACTTACTTCTTTATGTGTAGACTCTTACTAGATAAAATTTCTTGGGAGCATACTAGAAATCTAATTTCCTCCTTTAAATAGTATAGGATAATGGATTTACTCTCTAATATTCTCCATGAAGGATAATGAGAAGCCTTTCATTACTATAGTATAGAAAAGACTTTGAATAAAGATAACTTTATTCCATGTGCTAATCTTTCAGTACTCAAAAGGAGATAGCCACATGGTACCACTCAAAAGATACTACAGGATTGTTTTTCCCCTGAATTCTCAAATTTGCCCCTGCTAAACAGCCTCACTGCTCTCTAAATACAGAGGTTTCAGGATGTCCTAAAATACAAAACCTGCTTCCTCCTATCACCCCACCCCACTAAACACTGTCCTCCAAGCTCTTATGTTATACTGTAGGATTCTTTTTTTTAAAAAGTCACTAATTAAAGGAAATTAAATTTAATCAATCAAAAGCAGCATTCTTCTTTGCCTATATAACAAAAAGTACTCTGTCCTACATGCTAGCACTGTAAATCCTCTAGTACAGTCCTTGGAAAAAGAACAAAATCTTGTAGTGTATTAAGTACAGAGGACGGATTTCCTCTCCAGAACAAGAGAGAAATAAATACACCAACATCGAAGTAAAGTTATCCCCTGTGGAAAGGGGGTACAAGAGCAATCCAACATGAACAATAAAAAGAATTTTGGGCTATGGGTGATGACAACTTAGGTTAGGAAAAATCATTTAATCATAATAGATAGGAATAGGTTGAGTTTTGAAAAGAAACAATAATTGGTATAATACAATCTTCTCTTTGTTAAATCAGACAACAGGCATCAAGGTTCAAAGTAAGCAAAATGATACAGTGACATCATTTTTGTAAACAAATTAATTTATTTGTACACGTGTGTATGTGTATGTGTAGGTACAAGTATGCCACAGCAAATGTATGGAGGCCGGAGGACAACTTGTGGGAGCTCATTTCTCCTGCCACAGAGTGAGCCGTGGTGATCTAAGTCAGGTTTTAAGCTTCATGGCAAGCACCTTTTCCCACTGACTCTCTTGCTGACGCAAACAAAAATCATACCAGGTACTTGCATACCAAACTAAAGGTTGAAATTAACATATACATGTAATACCAATTAACACAGGGGAAAATAGTATATTTCATTGTACAAAAAAAAAAAAAAAAGACTATAAATATTATATAGAAACTGCCATGAAGCAATTGGAAGCACTGGCTGTAACAGATAGAGTGAACTCAAGAGATCCAAGAACTCTTGACAGATGCTGAGAAATATAAGGAGAAAACAAAAAAATAAAGATACCACTAAAGCCAGAGCACCTGAGGTGGGAAAGGTAAAACTCGGTACCCAGAGAAACATCAGGGTGCGCATGCCAGCGACAAGGCCCTCATCGAAACATGGCACGTGGAGCTGGTTGGCATTTAACTCATCGAGGAACATGTTAGTCAGGTTCTTTTGTGTTTGAGTGTCTGTGTGTGACAGTAAACAATTATGTTCTAACATAGTCAAATCCGATTCATGGAATTTGCAGGATATTAAAGCATACTTCAAAAGAAACTTTGGACTTCCCTGTTTTGGAAAAAAAAAATGAGAGAAGAATTTTGTATGCTAAATTTAATAGGATAAAACATTAACAAATACAAATATGTTACTAATAACTAGCAAAAAATGAGTTCTCATTAATAGCACCAAACATTCCTCTAACTTTAAAAAAGAAAACAATGTGAGGAGGGGATTTAAAAATAGAGAATTACCTCTATAAAGAAACATGGAACCACAAAATAACACAGAACTTAAGTCTCTCAATACTGGATGGCTACTTTTCTGACAAAAATTCCAGCCCTTTACTTTTGCAGAGACCAAAGAAAGGGCAGACAAATCCCAGATTACAGAAAGAAAATCTGAAGGAATTAAGAAAGAAATGTAACTGGGTGTGATGGCAAGCACCTTTAATCTCAGCACATAGGAGAAAGAGAAGCATGCAAATCTCTAGAGGCCAGCCTGGTCTACATAGTGAATTCCAGGCCAGTCAGAGCTACATAATGAGACACTGTAGGAAGGAAGGAGGGAAGAAGGAAAGGAGGGAGGGAGGGATGGAAGGTGAGAGCAAGACTGGAGGATACTCTGGCCCCAAAACAGGAAAACAAAGTGCTTATGAACTAAACTTGACATAGGTAGCCTGTGGCCAACTGGAATACACTTAGGCTTTCTCCAAAACTAAAACTATACTTGGCTATTTTAACATCTATAATCTCTCTCTCTCTCTCTCTCTCTCTCTCTCTCTCTCTCTCTCTGTGTGTGCGCGCGCGCGCGCATCCATTTGGAATGCATGGCAGAATCACCTACTGGGCAAAATGGCACTTACAATCAAAATGACATGAAGTTAGTTCCCTACAGAACTGAGTGCCTAAGTCACTATGTTTTCTACTAACTTAAAGAAAATAAAGCTGAGCCGGGCAGTGGTGGCGCACGCCTTTAATCCCAGCACTTGGGAGGCAGAGGCAGGTGGATTTCTGAGTTCAAGGCCAGCCTAGTCTACAGAGTGAGTTCCAGGACAGCCAGGATTATACAGAGGAACCCTGTCTCGAAAAACCAAAAAAAAAAAAAAAAAAATGCTAGGCAGATATTGCTAAGGAAGTACAAATCTGGAGAGATTCTGGGTAGAACAATCTCCTGAAACTAGAAACACTTTTTTTTTTTCCTGAGACAGTTTTTCTCTGTGTAGCCCTGGCTGTCCTGGAACTCAGTTTGTAGACTAGGCTGGCCTTGAACTCAGAAATCCGCCTGCCTCTGCCTCCCAAGTGCTGGGATTAAAGGTGTGGCACCACCCTAGCATGGTTTTAATGAATCAGACCTTCCTTGAACTTACTGACCAAGCAGACGGTATATTAATTTAAAAATGCCATTTATAAAATTGGGTAAATGTTCTTTTGAATGGGTTTTTTTGAATGGGCCTCATAGAAAATGTTACAATCAATTTATTAAAGACTTAGTTTATTAAAACTTATAGAAGGGGCTAGAGAGATGGCTCTGCCATTAAGAGCACTGGCTAGTCTTCCAGGGGACCTGGGTTTAATTCCCAGCACCCACATGATAGCTCATGACTCTCTGTAACTCCAGGTTCAGGGGATCTGATAACCTCACACATACATGCAGACAAAACGCTAATGCACATAAAATAAAAATAAATTTTTTTAAATTTATATTTAAAATGACTAATAATGTTTATTTTTATAACTTCACACATGCATATATTTTGATTATATACCCCCTCATTATTTATACTGTTTTGTTACCAGTTATAGTGGTTCTAAACACAGGGTAGAAAAAAGATCTCTATGGCCCTAGAACACAGGAAGTTCGGAGGACTTATATAACTCTTCCCAAGATTCTATCAGGGTAGCTAGACCAGAATGTGGAAACTAGGGGAAAAAGAATCACAACCAAGTTCAAAGCCAGCCTAGAGCATAGCAAATTGAAGATCAGCCAGGTAAGCATAAAATAACAAAACAAAAAAGACAAAATGCTTCCAGAACAATATCAAGTAAAGGCTGGCAATGTAGTTCTGTTGGTGAAGTGCGTGCCTGGCATCCACAGAGCCCTAGGTTTGATCCCAGCATCAGATAACTGTGCCTGTAACCCCAGCATACACGGGAGGTATGTGTTGTCAAGAGAATCATCCTCAGCTAAGTAGCGAATTCAAGGCCAGTCTAGGCTAATCTTGACAACATAAGAAAGTATCTCAAAAAATAAAATAAAATAAAAAAATAGCCAACTATTGCATATAATCAATGCAAATTAGAAAATTCAAGACTATTTAGCTCACAATTTCTATTTTAAGCTAAAAGGAAACTAAATATATTATGATCACACCTAGGCAGTCATGAAAAAAACTAAGAATTCAGACTTCAGGTTGGGTGTGGAGGTGCATGCCTTTAATTCCAACAATCAGGAGGTGAGTTCAAGGCCAGACCGGTCTACAAAGTAAGTTCCAGGGCAACCAGGGCTGTTACAGGGAGAAACTCTGTCTCAAAAAAAACAACCAAACAAAAAAATTCAACCTTCATGAACAAAATAATGACCCCGGAATCTTGCTCTGAACTCAGATGGATGCTACAGATGCACTCAAACACAACTAATCTATTATACATCTGAACCAAAAAAAACACAGGAGAACAAACATGTTGGTCAGTGATACAGCACTGACCAAGGATTATCATGTTTCTTTTTCTACGTGAAACCTCTCTCATTTTCTTTGTCTCTACACAAATGCTCAGACCTATTTTACTCGTAGCATGAAAATATGAAAGAGAGAACTGGTAGGAAAACATTGAATGGGAACCAGGCATGGTGGTGTGTGTCTTTAATCCCAGCACTCCTCAGAAGGCAGAGACAGCTGGATCCCTGTCTTTGTGGCCAGCCTGGTCTACAGAGCAAATTCCAGGACAGCCAAAGAAGGGATATTAAATTGGAGCTGTGAGATGGCTCAGCAGGTAAAGCCATTTGCCTCAAAGCCTGATGAGCTCAGTTCCTCCAGTGTAGACCGTAGGAGAAAATGGACTCTTGAAAGTTGTCCTCTGACCTCCACACAAGTGTCATGGCACATACACAAAACAAATAAAATTTAATTTTTGAAAATCTAATGGGAAACATTATGAAACAATAAATTTCTTAAATTTAGTTTTAACAATAATAGCTGATTCCATTAAAAATTGTTCTTTCAAAAGGAAAACTCAGAATTAGCTTTGGAAGTAAATAGGCAAAGCAGAAGCACACTTGAACAGTATCTTATCACATCAAATAGAAGTCTTCTGGCAAGCTGTCTCAGAATAGAATATTAGCTGCATAATAATATTTCAAAACAAAATAATCACATTCATTTTTCCTAAACACTGTAAAAAGATAATTCAGTAACAAGTTCTTAAGAATTGCCCTAATCAACAAATCTCCTCAATAGTAGCATTTTGGCCACCTAAGATGCTGAGAAGAGACAACTTTATGGAGCTTACCTTGAGAGCACAGAAGATGCAGGAATCACCCATGCACTTGTGAGTTGTAAGTTGCCGAAAGCTACGGCGGAAGATGTCCAAGTGCCACAAAACCTTCCAAAAAAGGGGGAAACTCATTATCCTACCAGAAGCCTTTAAAGTCAAAAATTCAAGCAAACAGGGACTGAGTACAGAAAAAAAAAAAAACAACAACAAAAAAAACTTTATTCTCAGAACAAAAGATCATTCTTATAACATTAAAACAAATCTCAAAAAGGGCTGGAGAAGGCTCAGTGGTTAAGAGCACATACTGTTCTTGCAAAGCTTGGTTCCTAGCACCCACAGAAGATGGCTCATAACAACCTGTAACTCGAGCTCCAGGGGATCCACCATCCTTACCTGGCCTCCACAGGCACACTGCATTCATGTGTACAAACCCATACACAGATACAAAGACACACAGAAACACACACATACACAGAATGACAAATGGACATATTCTAGAAAAATCATTCATTTGAACAGGAAATAAAAGTCACCCGGTGAAAATAGCCTATAACAAAAATCAAATGTGATGTTAAATAAGAAATTTAGGGATTAAAAACTGTAGAATTGAACTAGGGGATTTGCCATGTGATAGAGCACTTTAGCAGATGTAAGGTCCAGGTTCCATGTAAAGGAACAACGCATCAATAAATGGTACAGAATGAATGGTCTCCACAAGAAAAGGACTAATCACTCGGGAGGCAGAGGCAGGCGGATTTCTGAGTTCGAGGCCAGCCTGGTCTATAGAGTGAGTTCCAGGACAGCCAGGGCTATACAGAGAAACCCTGTCTCAAAAACAAAAAAACAAAACAAAAACAAAAACAAAGAAAAGGTCGAATACCTTTACATTTGTATTAGAGGTCTGAACCATAATGTAAAATCTTACCTTTGTGACAATTCCTTAAGTCAACAGGATAAAAAGTAATAGTGGGCTGCTGGGTGTGTGACACAAACCTCTAAGAGTCAAGTAGATCTCTGTGTTAAGAAGCCACATTGGTTTACATACCAAGTTCCAGGCCAGCCAGAGCTACAAAGCAAGATCTGGTCTCTGTCTCTGTCTCTCTCTGTCTCTGTCTCTGTCCCTGTCTCTCTTTTTAAGTAATATTATAGGGCTAAGGCGATAGCTCAGTGGGTAAGAGCACTTTGTATGAAATCAAGAGGACCTAAATTCAAATCCCTAGCACCCACATAAAAGCTAGGCATGACTCACATGCTCATGAACCTAGTGTTGAGCTCTCTGGATAACTAGTCTAACTGAAATGGAAAGCTTCAGCTTCACTAAGCAACCTTGTTATAAACATATAAGGTACAGAGCAATAGAGGATGAGATTAATGTCAGATACACATATATGGCCTCCAGATACACATATATGGGTGCATACACAAACACATAAGTGCAGTTATACCACACAACACACACATATAAGTAAATAAACAAATAAATGTAATAAAAATAGTTTTTTAAAAATTAAATAATATTGGGGCTATAGAGATGACTCAGCAATTAGGAACTGGCTGCAGAGGACCTACCCAAGTTCTCTTCCCACACCCAAAAGACAGCTCACAGTAGTTTGTAATGCCAGTCCCAGGGATCAAACACCCTCTTCTGGTCTCCACAGGCTTTGTATCTATGTGGTGCACACACATAGATACAGGTAGGAGTACAGGTAGGTAAAGCACTCCATACACATAAAAATAAATTAACAAAAATTTTTTTAAATAAAATAACCCTAATGTCTAAGAAAGTTTTCTTTGTTAGAAAAAAATGGCACAATACATCAAATAAATAAATAGCCAGGCATTAGCGGTGCTCGCCTTTAATCCCAGTACTCAGGAGCCAAAAGCAAACTGATTTCTGAGTCTGAGGCCAGTCTGGTCTACACAGAGAGTTTCAGGACAGCCAGGGCTACACAGAAAAACCCTGTTTTGGAAAAAAAAAAAAAATCAAAAAAAGAGGGGCTGAAGATATAGCTCTGTGGTTAAGAGCACTTGCTCCTCTTCCAGAGGACCCTGATTCAATTCACAACACCCACATGGCAGCTCAAACCTGTCTATAACTCTAGTTCCAGGACTTCTGACATCCTCATGTAGACATACATGCAGGCAAAACACCAATAAACATAAATTAAAATTAGAATATACAAAATACACACATATTATATATAATATATATTATTCGTATAAAGACAAACCAAAAAAGGAAAAGTAATAAAGAATCAGTTATGGGGGCACACACCTTTAATCCCAGAATTTGGGAGGCAGAGACAGTTAGATCTCTGTGAGTTCAAGGCTAGCCTAGTCTACACAGAGTCCTAGACCAACACGGATACACAGTGAGATGCTATCTTTAAAAGGGGAGAGGGGGTAAGATGGCTTAATGGTTAAGAACACTGTCTGTTCTTCCAGAGGTCCCAAGTTCAATCCCCAGCAATCATATGGTGGCTCACAACTATCTATAGTATGATCTGATGCCCTCTATTGGTATACACGCAGATAGAATACTCATGTACATTAAATAAATAAATGAATAAATCTTTTTTAAAAAGGGTGTGTGTGTGTGTGTGTGTGGAAAGATGGTGCAGTACTTAAAAGCATTTGCCACTTTTCTGGGGGACCCAGATTCAATTCCTAGCACCCACATGACAGCTTATAATTTCTATAATTCAGGAGGCCCTTGGTCTCCAAGAGCACCTATACTCAGATGCAGACACACATGCCTATACAGAGTTTAATAAAAATAATCTTTTTTGAAGAAAACAATAATAAAACTGCTCTGGAAAACTAGGCCACAGCACACCTAGAGTTTCTACTACCTGAAAACGACACTATCTATCCTTGGAGCTGGAGAGATGCCTCCGCTGGCCAATCACTCGCTGCATAAGGAAGAGGACCAGAGTTCAGATCTCTGGTACCCAGTAAATGTTGAGTGTGCATGGCGCCCTGCCTGCGATCTGTGTTGGGTAGGCAGAGATGGAGGATCACCAAAGCAAGGTGACACTCACAAGTGCACCCCCACATACCAGACTATAGGCATAAAAAAGAGAGAAAGATAGATACTATTCTCAAGACACAGTCTAAGAATTTTCAAACAGATTTATAATACTTTTATCATTATTAATCTCCAATTCTACAAATTAGGTAACTGACATTCAAAGAGATAAAAAGCTTTGCCTAAAATCACACAGATAAGTGTAAAACATGATCTTGGGAACCATCAAGTCTCACATTTGAAAGTCTGAAAACACAGCACTACCAACACAAAGAAGGAGGTGGGCTTACCTGCAGGGCGCTGTTGAGGAAGCAGCTGTTTTGCCCTGGCTCATTGCTGAGGCCTTTGCTGGGGGCAATAGACATAGAGCTCCGAGGTGCAAACATCCCTTGAACGCTACCTCGGCTTCCAGAAAAGTAATTTCTTTTCCAAGACATTATTGTTCACATTAGCCCAAAGGGGGGTGGGGGGTGTATATCTTTTTGGCAAGGAACCTGTGACTTCTGAAGTCCTCAAAAAAAAAAAAAAAAAAATCCAGAGAATTGTTCAGATTAAAAGGCTGAGTTTATAGTTTCCCGAACATCACATCTGTAACTCAGGGAATTCAGGTGTCTCCTTAGATCCAGGTGCCAGAGCTGTTCTTCACCTGCCCCACCGTTCAAAATGTAGCTTGGCACATGACCAATGCAGAGATGTCCTTAAGTACTGCTTCTTTCTATGTTGCTGAAACTGCCTCCCTAAAGTCCTGGAGTCACCAGTACGCAGGACCAAGCAAAGCTTGTCCTTCAGCCCTCTCTACAATGCTTCTTGTGGACTGACGTCTGGAGGAAGAGGCAGGGAGGAACCCAGCACACTCCTCGCTCGCTCACTCGCTCTCTTGTCCTCTTAGTGCCTTGTCTCATCATCCTCTAGAGAAACTCAAGCTCTGAACAACCAAGCCGAGAAGTTTGTCTGGATTCTCAGTAGGACTGTTGTTGATGTTCCTTGCTGTACCTTTTAGTTGTATTCGAAATTTCATCTATCCTTTCTACCAGATCTTCAGAAAGTCTCTTCTCCTTTCTTCTGAGACCAGAATAGCCAGCTGTGCCAGAGAGCTTTAACAGAAAGAAAAAAAATCAAAAGCTTACGTCATTTAATGACTCTACTAGCTTTGCACTGTTCTGCCAAGATCAACGCTGCCTCACCTCTCAGTATAAACTTGAAACCTTGACAAACAATGCGGGGGTGGGGGGTGGGGTGGAGAAGAGAAACAAAACAGGGAAATGTCAAACGAAAGGAAAAAGGAAATGTGGGCAGCTTCACTTTTATAGAAAACTCTTAAATTTTGAAGATGAAAGCTGAACTGGACTAAAATAAAAACCAAACACAAACTTTCCAGAATGAAGCCAAGAAAGAACAAAAACAACAACAAAAATCACTAAGATAGCAAACAGCCAGCAAGGAAGTCTGTCTTCTGGGTATTGATATTAAAGCGCTTTTCTGAAGGTGCCTCCCATGCATGGTTATGAAACCCTGGTTCCTTCCAGGTGGAGGCACATCAGCAATCTGGACTCCATTCTAGAAGAATCTCCATCTCAGAGAATCCCTCGTGGTCATTAGACCACATGTCTTCAATATCCAGTCCAAAAGACAAGCCTTTCTGCCTTATCTGTTGCCTTGTTTGACTCATTTGTTTAATCAATATTTTGCCAGAGGATCAGAGAAATAATTTGAGTTATAAATCACTTAAATCTTGAAATTATCTACAGGGGTCCAGAATAAGAGGTCATCCGTTGACCAACCTTTGGCTTCAACTAACCAAAATGTCTGTGAGGCAACAGTGAGTATTATCAAATCAAGCAGCATTTCTGGAAGGTTGCATCTGAGAGACAGAGTCTCACCATGCTGGCCTGGAACTCTCTAGGTAGCCTGGCTGGCCTCAAACCCAGAGAGCTAGGATTAAAGGTGTGTGTCAATCACATACATCCAGCACAACTTTCAGGACTCAGTTCTCTCCTTACACCATGTAAGTTCCCTGTATCAAACCCAGGTCATTAGGTTGGGCAGCAAATTACCCTCTGAGTAATCTCAATGACCCACATTTCTATTGAAATGGGGTCTTAATATATAGCCCTGGCTGGCCTGGAACTTACGAAACAGACCAGGAGGACCTCAAGCCTCCAGCAAATCCTCCTTCTTGTCAATGTGCTCACATTACAGGTGTGTGTGCCCACACCTGGCAGAAGTGCTAAATTTCAAATATCTCAGGCCTCCCTTTAACATCTAATATATATATATATATATAATTTAGAAAATAAAAAATGGCCAGGTGTTATAGCAGGTACTACTATCCTAGTAGCCAAGAGGCAAAGGCAGAGACATTATAAGTCTGAGGCCAACCTAGGCTAAATAACAAGACTATCTCAAAAAAAATTTAAAACTTAAAAAGAAAATACTCAAAAAGCTGAGTGTAATGACATTCATCTTTAACCCCAGCACTCAGAAGCAGGGGCAGGCAGATCTCTGTGAGATAAAGGCCAACCTGTTCTGCATAGTGAGGCCAGCTAAGACTACATAGTGAGACCCTGCCTAATACAAAAAACAACAACAAAAACTAAAATCGGCAGGGGAGACATGGTGGCCTCCATGACTGGAGGCAAGGGATCATGAGCTCCAGGACATCCTGGACTACATATCAAAACCCTGATTCACTCAAACAAACAAAAAGCAATAATTCTTTTTGGTTTTAATCATTGTCTAGAGAACACCTGACTCTGTCCTCAGTGTGCCCAATGGAAAAGCTGAGGCACAGGAATATGAATTGGTTGCATAAGACTATTCTTCCCCTTCTCTACATTCCTGGGCTATTTACAATCTTCATAATCTACAGGTCACAATTAAAGTATTTGGTTATGCGTTGTATGGTCATTCTGTTTACTATGTTTTTATTACTGTCCTTTTGTTTTATATAGTATCAGTCATGTATCATATGACTATATAAAATAAAATACTATCTGGTATCAAGCATATGATGACACTATACTGACATTCTTTATTTAATCTTCACAATAGCCTGTTGGGTAGACACTATGAGTTCAGCTTTACAGAAGAATAAACTGGGACTTAAAGACATCAACTTGCCTAACTGGTATGTGGCAGAGCTGGAACTGGGTGGCTATAATATTTGTCACTTAATTATGTATCTTATTATAGTATTCCCAAAGCCCCCGTCACAGATGTTGACTATCAACATCTATTGTCTGTTGATTAATGTAGAACCAGGAGGAACCCACATCTCCAACAAAGACTGTAAGACCCTTACAGCTCTACATATCCCTCATGAACACTATATTCAAGGCCACTCAGCAACTTCCAACAAGCCGAGCAGCATTCCTTCAGCTCGACTGCTGCAAAGGAATGACTAGTACCAAGCCTCCACTTGGCTCACAGCAGAAGAGACTTGGCAGGCGGGTGGGGTTTTCAGTACCCACATGAGGCACTCAGTGAAACCCCGCCTGCCCTATGACACATGCTCAAGCACAGAGAGCAAAGGGAAGACAGACAGTGGCAGAAAGGATTCACAGGCTCTGAATGGCAGCATTATGTGGGAAAAGCAGTAAGTTCTCACACTAATTAGGTATGTCAGAAACTAAAGTGACTGCCAAAAAACAACAAAGGCAAGAGAGGCAGTCAAAATGGTTCAGGCAAACACTGATGGCAAAAACACTCCACTCTAAATGAAATGCTTGCTGCTAGGTCTAGCTCTAACTCACATAACCGTTCTCTAGTATCAGCTACTGAAGACACGAGAATATAAACGGTATTTCTAGCTACATGGCTCTAATAATCTGTTTTTAAAGATAAAAAAATTTAGGCAATACTGAACTACTTCAGTATAAAAGAACATTATGTCTGCCACTCATTCTCAAAGGGCTCAAAATAATATGTATATATGTATACACAAACACATACAAAAGGCATACACAGATAAAACAAATACAGAAAAATGTTGACAACAGATGCCTCTCAATGAACAGCACAAGAACGACAGGCTGGGGAAACACCTCAGTTGACAGAGTCTGCCCACCATGCATAAGACCCTGGGATCAATCCCTAACTGCCTAAATAATGTGCCTATAATCCCAGCACTTGAGAGGCAGAGGCAGAAAAGTCAGGAAAGTCATTCTTTACTATATAGAAAATTTTAGACCAGACTGGGCTACATGAGATCCTATTTTTTTTAAAACTAACAAACAAATAAACAAGAAAAAACAGTATATTAGATTTCATCTTATTATTTCTTATAACTTCTCTGTAAACTTTATATTTAAATTAAGAAAAAAAAGAGGTTGGCAATCTCGAATTGGGGGAAAAATACAATTACCACAAATACAGTTTTGAGGATCTGGGAGATGGCTGAGTCTGTAAAGTGCTCGCAGCAAAAGCATAAGGACCTGTGTTTGGTGGCCATCCAGTCTCAGTGATCCTCCTGCTTCTGTTTCCTTAGCAATGGAGCTGCAGGTGTTTGCTGCTGTGCTCAGATTTTTACATGGCTGTGAGGCATCCAAACTCATGTCTTCATGTTCCCATGGCATGCCCTAAATCCACTAAGCCATCTCCTCAGATCCTAGAACCTGACTCTAATCAAGTGCCAATGACTCTAAACTCCTGATCTTCCTTGACTCTACACCCTCAGTAGAACTTGTGGCATCACATCTAGTTCTAAAATAGCTTTGTTTTGTCTTCCATGAGACGTGTCTCATAGCTAAGGCTAGCCTTAAAATGCAGATTTTTCATCCTGTGCCCTAGGAGAGCTAGGATTAGAAGTATGCACCACCACACCTAACTCCACTACATTTATTTTTTTTCCTGTGATTATGTATCTATGGGGGTGTGAACACAGAGGCCGCAGTGTGAGTCAGCTCTCTCCACCATATAAGGTCTAGAGATTGACCTTGGGTTGTCAGGCTTGGTGGTATGTACATTAACCAGCTAAGCAATCTCACTTACCCCCAAAATAGATTTTTCTTTAATAAGACTCACTCCTACTTTCCTAAGTCCCAAGCAAGGCAATGATGTCTAACTGAATCATTCCCACTCAACATAATTCTGAAGAAAATAGCCTGTGCAAATAAGGCAAGAAAAATTACATGGGTTGAAACCAGGTACTACAGACTTGCACTTCATAATTAAGGACTTCTGCTCTTCAAAGAGAAGAGAATGGACAAGAGGATGAAGACAAGCCAAGGACTAGAAGACACAGTAGGAAAATAACAGCTAACATGTACATACTACATGTATATAGTATGCGTAGACAGTCTACAGTCTGTGTGTATACATGCATATAAAGAGGGGATGAAAGAAAGGAGACACTGTGACTAGGCCTATCTTGTCTCCTTTCCAGGCCCCTAATGCCCTTCATCCTCCTTTATGCTCTCAGGACATCTGAAACTTAGATCACAACATCCCCATTCTACCCTGCAGGAGGCACAGAGCATCTTGTGCTCACAGATAAGCACTAGGGGAACCAGAAATGCTAAACACACAAGGTTGTTCCTTCAAAGGAAGGGATGCATAACCTGTTATGTGCCCCGAAGGCTGAGGGCTGAGGTGGTTAATAGCCTGGTCCCTTTTGTACAGTGTGGATGAGACCACACCAGATCCTCCCCCAGACACTTATCTATCATGAGCTTCTCAATCTATAGAACCCATCTTTATGGAAGGTGTCAGATGAACTTTACAAAGAGTTGATGCAGTCATGCCTTAAGCTTTATTGTGCATATGGAACTGAGTTAATTTTCACCAGAAAAATTTTCTCCAAAATCGTACTGTGCTTAAATATGCCTAAAATAACTTACTTGGGGTCAGACTCCCAAAGTTTGAACCAATACTGGCTACTTAGTTGTACTGAGCCAAACTTCTAGCATCTCACGAATCATTATTCTGTAGGCCATGGTGGTCACAGAGACTCCCTACCACCACCCCATCCCATACTCTTTCATGTTAGGTATTTCTGAACATAGATTGCAGTATGTGGAATTTTTATTCTATAGAGTTGGAGGTAATATGTATAAAATGAAATCACTAAAAGTTTAGCAGAAATAGAAAATGTAACTATAATAACCAATTCCAGAATCTTATTAAATTCTGATTCTCTTTAAATAAGTCACTAAAATCCATATCTGAAATAAGATACAGGTGACTTTTAAAATAAAAACTTATAAACAGAATCAAATATTTATTTCCTTCTAACTTGAGCTTGAAATACAGATAAGCATCTACAACCATTTCTAAAAGGTCAGCTATTTGTTGATTTATAGGCCGGTTATCTGAAACTCCTGAATGAACAGTTACTCAACTGAACAATATCCTGAGGGCTGAACTCTGGTATCAGATTAGGACATCATGCACAAACGAAGAATGATATAGTGTTAAATACAGAAAGTCATGTTGTATATAGTTATATAGTATTGAATATAGAAAGTCATTGTACTGGCTAGTTTTGTGTGTCAATTTGACACAAGCTGAAGTTATCACAGAGAAAGGAGTTTCAGTTGAGAAGATGCCTTCATGAGATCCATAGGTAAGGCATTTTCTCAATTAGTGATCAAGGGGGGAGGGCCCCTTGTGAGTGGTACCATCTGTGGGCTGGTAGTCTTGGGTTCTATAAGAAAGCAGGCTGAACAAGCCAGGGGAAGCAAGCAAGCAAGACAGTAAGCAGCATCCCTCCATGACCTCTGCATCAGCTCCTGCTCCTTGACCTGCTAGAGTTCCAGTCCTGACCTCCTTTCGTGATAAACAGCAACATGGAAGTGTAAGCTCAATAAACCCTTTCCTCCCCAACTTGCATCTTGGTCATGATGTTTGTGCAGGAATAGAAACCTGACTAAGACAGTCATGTTATATATATATATATATAGTTATATAGTGCTGAATACAGAAAGTCATGTTATATATAGTTATATAACATGTTTATGTAAGAGCTTAACTCTTACTCTCAAGCAATTTGTCTGAAGCCAGATAAAAAGAAAATACACAGACAAGAAAACATGTTTCACTTTGTAATAGGCAGAGAAGTATAAGTAGGCTACTTAGCTCTTTTCTATAAAGATTCACAGTTCCAAGGATAATTTCCCAACCTCAGTGGAAGATAGATAAGTACAAAGAGGAGAGTAGTTAAAATACACGTACTGGGGCTAGGTTTACAGCTCAGTAGGTAATAGTGTTTGCTTGGCAAACCTAAGGATCTGAGTTTGAATCCCCAGAACCTACATAAAAAAGCCAGGCATGACCTCAAATGTCTGAAATCCCAGCATCAAGTAGCAGAAACAGACAGATCCCAGGAATTCAGTAGCCAGCCAACCAGCCAGTCTAGCCAAAACACCAAGCAAGAAGGCCCAGTGAATTAAAATTCTTGCCACCAAGCCTGACAACCTTAGCTCTATTCAAGAACCCACAAGATTCCCACAAGTTGTCTTCTCACCTCCTCTAGGCGCCAAGACAAATGCATATCCAAACGTACATACACACATGCAATACATGAATGAAATGTAATAGTAAAGATCTTTTTATAAAGTGCAGCGGTGATGCACATCTTTGATCCCAGCACTAGAGAGGCAGAGGCAAGCTAATTGAGTTAAAAGCCAGCACAGTCTACAGAGTGAGTTCTAGGATAGCCAGGACTACATAAAGAAACCCTGTATGGGAAAAAAAAAAAATGTAGGTTCTGTACCAGATGAGGTAGCATGAGCCATGTAATACTAACACCTGTGACAGAGGAAAATTAGGAGGTCGAGGTCATCCTCACTTAAGTAGCAAGTTCAAGCTCAGCCTGGGCTATGTGAGATCTCTTCATCCACCTCCCCACACACAAATGTGTGTGTGTGTGTGTGTGTGTGTGTGTGTGTGTGCGCGCGCGCGCGCACATGTATATTTAATAAAATCATATGTTCAAAACACTTAAGAGTTCAGTAAAAAAAAAAAATAGTTCCACAAATAATAGCTATGACTCATACACACACACCTATAAGAAAAAAATTCCAAGAAAGCTGAGCATGGTGGTACACGCCTGTAATCTCAGCACGTAAGAGGTAGATGCAAGAAGATAACTGTAAATTCAAGACCAGCCTGATCTACCATAGCAAGTTCTACTCCAGAGAGGGATATACAGCAAGATGCTGCCTAATAAACAAAAAAGCTTTTTAAAATTATTCTGCAGATATGCCCAGTATTTTGTTGGACTGTTCTCTCCCCACACCCATCTTCCCAGTCCTCCTACCTAATACCAGCATCACTTGGAGGCAGCAACTCATTCTGACAGGGTCTAATGATGGTCACGTCTTATAAAGAGTAGTCATTTAGATTCAGTCACTTTCTTGGGGCCAATTGGGAAGGAGAAGCTCAGTGGGAGGGGAGTAGGGCAGTGTGACTGTGATCAAAACACAATTATACACGTGTATCAAAGTGTCCCAATGAAATCCATTATGTGTGATTAACATATACTAAAAAATTTTTTTCCAGGACTTGTGGCATACACCTTTAATCTCAGCACTCAAGAGAAAGAAGCAGGTGGATCTCTGGGAGTTTGAGATCAGCCTGGTCTGCACAGACAGCTCCAGAGCAGCCAGAGCTACATAATAGAGAGGCCCTTTCTAAAAATATAATAATAAAATGTTTTATGGATATTTATAAGGCATATATTTAATAATGTATAAAGTTACAAATTTTATATTTAATAATTTATAAATATATTTTAAATATTTATAAAATTTATAAAATAATTTTTAATTACTTCCTACAAGATTGTCTTTTTAAAATATATGCAACATATAGGACTTCTTCCTCCCAGAATTTCACTAATTAGGTTGTACAAGTATAACCTCTGGGCTGGAGAGATGGCTCAGTGGTTAAGAGCACTGACTGCTCTCCCAGAGGTCCTGAGTTCAATTCCCAGTAACCATATGGTGGCTCACAACCACATGGTGGCTCACAACCACCTGTAATGAGATCCGATGCACTCTTCTGGTATGTCTGAAGACAGCTACAGTGTACTCACATAAAATAAATCTTTTTTTTTTTTTTTTAAAGAATAACCTCCACAGTGCTTTATTAGAATATATTTAGAAAGATACAGATGCTTAATACTTATTGAAGAAGAGTTAATGAACTGGGCAATGGTGGCGCATGCCTTTAACTCCAGGACTCAGGAGACTGAGGCACTTGAGGCCAGTCTGGTCTACAGAATAAGTTGCAGGACAGCCAGGGCTACACAGAGAAACCCTATGTGTATGTCTGACAAATTCTTGTAAAACAAACCAAACTTTTTCCTAGTTAGAGGTAACTCCGTGACAGATATGACCAATCAACTCTTTAGCTCCTCCCTGAGTCTCCAACCTAAATCATATCACAGTTGAATTTCATCTTATGTTTCCAACAGGTCTATGGTGGGAAGACATTCTGGCCAGTTAGACAAACATAATGCTCTTTCCTAACCACACTGCCAATAGTAGCAAACTAGTAACAGGTTGAAAGAAGAAAGTTTCAGGCAATTTATTTGGCCCCTGGAAAGCAAAAAAAATTAAAATGAATTCCATAAATTTACCCTATATAACCCTCTGGTTAAATCACTAAGAACCAAAGATGTTTTTTCTTTTCTAATTTTTTAAATCACTAAGGAATGCTTTTATAATTTAGATACTTGATTACAACTATGAATTATTTTACAATCATTATAAAGACATCAATACCTGGGTTATTTTGCACAATAATGAAAATATAATGACAGTATCAACAAGAGGAAAATAGGAGAGGAAGCCAATGATAGAAGAAGCTTGACTCATTTCTGTCATGAGAACACTGGCACAGAATGGTACAAGCAACTCCAGTGTGAGAAAGCACGTGACTGACTGGGAAGGAAGGTGACAGAATACAAAGCAAGGAATCAGAAAGAACACAAACAAAGCTCTCTTCAGTGAGAGCAGTAAACACCAGGAGGTACTGAAATCTATCCTAAAAGTCTTCCATATTCTCAAAAGCTGCTGAACTCTAGCGTTGAGTCAGTACAAACGCTAACTCTACCTCTTTCAAGGGAGTAGCAGTGGCCTTCCATACTGGCTTTCACTGTAAAATTGTAATAATGGTAACAACTACATAAGTGAACATCACTGGACACATAGCACGTCCTTAGTTCTTAAAAAGCGGGGGTCAAGGACTGGAGGAGCAGAGGGGCCCTGCAACCCCTTTAGAAGAACGACATAGGCTGTCCCGACTATCCAGTTCTCCCAAAGTCTAGACCACCAACCAAGAAGTGTACCTGGAGAGATCCATAGCACCAGATACATATGTAGCAGAGGATGGCCTTGCCCGACAGCAACAGGACAGGAGGCCCTTGGTCCAGGGTAGGTTGGATGCCCCAGAGTAGAGGGATGCCGGAGTGGTGGGGTGGGAGAGTGTGGGTGGGAAGGGGAGCACTCTCATACAGGCAAACGACAGGGAGGAGGGCAGATGTAGGATGGGGGGGTTGGAGGGAGGTTGGGGGGTCATTTTCCTCGTACTGCAAGGGGAAGAGGACAGGGAGAAGTCCTACCTGTGCATGATAAGGAAAAACACTATCTGCT
>JADRCH010007660.1:207566-244705 GCA_019843965.1 Rhynchomys soricoides | reverse complement strand
ATCCAAGGAAATAGTCACATTATGAAATACTGTTAAAGTGGAATTGGAATGACCTGAACATCAAATATATAACATTTTATTTTCAAAGGATCAAAATACCTCATACCCGAAGGGAAGAGGTCTAGTGACTGAATCTAACTTCCTAGGGTACTCACTAGAAGCAGGCATCTGCCACTCTGAAATACTCAGCAAACCACTTCCAAGAATGACAACATACTGTCAAAATCTAAATAAATTTTACCAAGAACATTCTGGTGATGGAAAAAGGAAATCACTCTGCTTTTGGAAGTAATGTTATTGCACAGGTTAGCCACAAAACAGGACCTCTGTTACTTCCTTAACCCATATATTGAGTTTGAAAGATAAATATGAAGAATATAACCTTCTAACAACTTGTTTGAAGGAAATTCAAAACACTAAACCTATAACTCTTTTCTTTAAACCTGCAAATCTTCCCTTAAATTCTAACAAGTTCATATATATAATATATGTTAAGGAGAAAAATAAAATTCCCAAATTTAATAGCTGGTTGGAGAAAGGGCAGGAAAAAAAAAACCAAAAAAACATAAAAGTCTCCTGAAAATTGAGTTCAAAACTGAGTTTCAAAGTAAACTACTATGGGGTGGGTGGGCTGGAGAAACCTCACAAACACTACCAGTCATTGCACCCCTCTACACAGCTTTAATACAACTACAGTGCTTACCAGACAACCCATTCGAGCTCAGCAAAAAACTTCAAGCACTCGCAAGGGCATTTGTGGGGCAAGTGACACGGGGACGGAACAGAGGCAAGGGTACAGAGGGAGGAGACAAGCGGAGCGAGCAACAATGGGAAACTGTTCATCTAACCACGAAGGCACAGAACAGCGTATCAGGGGTAAAACAATTTTTTTGCCAACTACCAGGGACAATTCATTGAGAAGCTAAAACTGAAGAAACCAACCAAAAGTCTCTGGGAAAGACTTAAGACAAACTTCACTGGAGGCTCACAACAACTATATGAGGCTGCTTCCTCCAAAGGCATTCCTGAAGGCAAGATCATCAAAAAATAAGGTTTGCAGGGTGGCAGTTGCTTTGAAAGGTCTGATCCTAAAAGAATCCTTTGTGTGGTGTCTGTGAAAAGGCACCTTTGCAGTGCCCTAGAGAATCACCAAAACAATGCCGTCTGAATCAATTCAAAATCCCAAGACTAACTGCAGTGAAACCATCTTAATGGGCAAAAGTCTTCTGTCTTAAAATGGGCCGTGCTATTAAAGAAATGAGGAAATTATGTGAATCGAGATTACGCAAACTAAACTGCTGGGGTTGTCAGTAGATTTAAAACAAGACCTAAACCTAAAGGTTCTTCCAGCCAAGATCTCCACACCTCTTTAGGGAGCTGCAGCTGAGTCCTACCCTGAAACATGTGATCAAACAGAACTTGCATTTGCAGGCAGGGCATAAAGGCCCAGAGGACCAACACACATGCTTCTATGTATCATTCTGCCTATTAAACAGAGGACCAACACACATGCTTCTATGTATTATTCTGCTTATTAAACAGAGGACCAACACACATGCTTCTATGTATCACTCTGCTTATTAAATAGCTTTATTGAAATGAGTTGTTTCATAAGCATACTGAGGAAAAACGCATCAGCAAAATTCTTTCCATTTATGAAAGTTGACTTTATTTCTATACCTTGAGAGAAAATACTTGAGGTCACTAAAACAAGATTTTTAATTAAAGTTTATTGGTAAAATTAAACAACCATGGACACTGCCCAAAACCAATTAAGCTTACATTTTAACAATATGCTTAAAGTAAAATAGTCCTTTGGCAGCAAAGCAAGTGCCAAGTTTAAAAGAAAAAAGATATTGCTTCTCTTGCTCACTATTAGTATTCTAACGAGGTCTTCTAATGCCTAGTGCCAAGGCACAGAAGTGCCACATCAAGGCAAAAGCACAGACTTCTACTGATCAGTACTAGATGGAAAGAAAGATACCCAAAGTGTACTTGTTCTTTTCTCTATGAGAAAATTTCTGACAAAGCAAACTGCGAAAAAATTACCTTGGCTCACAGCAGGAAAGGCTTAGCTGAAGGAGCACGTACAACTGGTCACACTGCAATGGTAGTCAGGAAGCAGTCAGGAAGCAGAGAATGAGCAATCCAGGCTGGTGTTCCTCGTACTTTTTCATCTCAATCCAGGCCCCCAAGCCATGGTGTTACCCACATTCAGAGTGATACTGCCTTTTAAACCTTTCTTGAAAACACTTTCACAGGCATACCATTAGGTATGCAATTCCAATAGTAATTCTAAATCCAGACAGGTTGACAATGAAGATTAAATATTAGAGGTTGGAGAGATGGCTCAGTGGTTAAGAACCCTGGCTGCTCTTCCAGAGGACCTGGGTTCAATTCCTAGCACACACATGGCAGCTCACACCATCTGTAATTCCATTCTCAGGGAATCTGACACTCTCCTCTAGCCTATACAGGCAATGCACTCATAGTACATATACATACACATATAAGCTAAACATATATGCACCTGAAATTAAAATAAAGACTAATTTTAAAAATATATTAATGATCAGGAATATAAAAGGTAGCCCTTCAAAGTCATTATGACACAGTATAGAACCCAGCATGGTAACACACACCTTTAATCCCAGCACTTGGTGAGGTAGAAGCAGGTAGATAGTGCTTTCCTGTCCATCTAACATAGTGAGACCCTGTGTCCATGTATTAAAAAAACGGTATAGAGCTGTAGCTAGGGAGTGTAGGTCCCACACTTGACATGAAGAACCCCTGAGATCAATGCTCAGAACAGAACACTAACACTGACCCTGCAGGACATTTCCATCACTCAGTAGGCCTAGTGGATTTAGAAATGGCCTAGTGGGGTTAGTAGTTTTTTTCCTTGCAATTTTTCTTTATTGTCTCTAATGTTCATAAAACCAATCTCCTTTGCTTGGCTCATGTAAACCCTCTATTTTATAGGCTAAAGTGCTTCCTGTAGCCTGTAGCCACCCAGATGGCTCAGGGGGTACAGTCAGTCACTTGTGACACAAGTTGGATAACCTAAGTTATGATGAAAAGAGAAGTCATGGTGGAAGGAGAGCACAAACTACTCAGAGTTGTAACACTCAGTGATGATGACAATGGTTTTAATCAAAGTGTTGCTTGATTCTAGAGTAACAAAAAGAGGACAAAATCTTTAAGCTGCTGTGATTTTTGTCTACTGAAAGAAAACATGCAAGTGACAAAAAAAGAATAAAATTAGAAAAACTTAATTTCATCACAATTAAAGCTTGAGATTGAAGAGATAGCTCCACAGTTAAAATAGTACAGTATTCTTACAGAGGACCCAAGTTTGGTTCCCAGCACTCATGTCTGGCATCCTACATTCATCAATGAACTCTATCCCCTAGAGCATCGGCTCTCAACCTGAGGGCCTCCACCCATTTGGGAGCTGCAAATCAGACACCCTGCATATCACATATTTGCACTATGATTCCTAACAGTAGCAAAATTACATTTATGAATTAGCAATGAAACAATTTTATGGTCAGGGTCACAACAACATTAGGAACTGTATTAAAGCGTTGCAGCATTAGGAAGGTTGATAATCCCACTGCTCTGAGAGGATCCAACACCCTCTTGTGGCTTCTAAGGGCACATGCACTAG
This sequence comes from Rhynchomys soricoides, assembly GCA_019843965.1. Taxonomy (NCBI): domain Eukaryota; kingdom Metazoa; phylum Chordata; class Mammalia; order Rodentia; family Muridae; genus Rhynchomys; species Rhynchomys soricoides. The sequence goes on along the minus strand of JADRCH010007660.1, from coordinate 241,035 downwards.
CTCACACACAGCACGTACACACACCTAAGAAACTCTTTAAAATTAAAACTATTAAGGTGGTTGGAGTGGCATACACCTTTAATTCTAGTACTTAGGAGGCAAAAGGAAAGGCAAGCAGATCTGAGTTCAAGACTAGCCCAATCACACAGTGAGTACCAGGACAGCCAGGGCTGCATCAAGAGACCTTATCTCAAAATAGATAGTTGGATAGATAGATACACAGATAAATGGGTAGATGAATAAATAAATAAATCTGCCAAGTAAAAAATAGTATATCATAAAATAAATATTTTTCAGTCACTATAGAAGTGCTACAAAAATGAACCTATTAAGTGAAAGAATGGACACTACTAAGTGAAAGAATCTAGTCCACACATGATAGATTGCATTTATATGAAGTATCCAGAATAGACAAATACATATACACACAGAAAGATTACTGGTTGTCTACGGCAGAGTATGTGAAGGAAACAAACTGCTAATAATATGTGCAGCATTTCACTGTACAGAAATAAAATTATTCTAAAAATGATTGTGGAACAGCCATTCTGAATATATGAAAACCACTGAAATGTACACTTTAAACATGTGTATGATATAACATGTGAATTATAGCTCAATAAAGCTACTTTTTTTCCTCAACAGTTTTCCTTTTTGCAAACAAGATACTCTTTGTTTCACGTCTGTGGATTAAATTAGGTCTCTGCAAACAACAGCAGCTGCCACCTGGTAAAACTGGATGGCTTCAAATACTTGGCAAACAACTGTGTATGGCAAACAAGTTCTGTTTGTGTGTGTGCCAATTTTGAATAACTGTTTTTAAAGAATATGTTGGAAAATCAGACTGTGCATTCTTATACTTTTTGCTATTGTCATTTAAATCAGAAGAGAATGCAATCATAATTTCCCTAGCCAAGAAGTCAGTATCATTATCATTTACTACACATAGTCCATGGTGGCTGAAGGAAAATAATCTACTCTGATTTTAAAAAAGAAAACAGCTGAACAGATACGGAACAGGTACAGCAGCAAACGTTAGACTAGTCTTGGATTGAAGTACAACAGATGGACAAGGCACGTTGAGTGATGCTTACTAACCACACCCTGCTCAATAATTACAAATATTCCACTTCATGTTTGTAAAAATTTTCCCTCATATTTGTTGAGAGTATTTCCCTAGAGTACTCAGAGGCCAAATGAAAACCATCTGATAAACAATCTGACCATATCCAGGCTAGCAGAAAACAGGGAGCTGAAGAGCACTAGAGCTGGGTGTGGCATAACTCTGGATCTTAGGCTACTGAGGCAGGGAGACGGTGAAGCCAGATTACCTAGCAAAACCAGAAAGAGAATGAGGGAAGGGGAAAGAGAGGAGGGGAAAGGAAGTAAAATATATGCACTCTTTTTCTTAAATTGTGTGTGAGAGAGAAAGAGGGGAGGGAGGGAGGGAGGGAGGGAGGGAGAGGGGGGAAGAAAGAGAGAGAGAGAGCACTCATCTATGTCATGGCAGGTGAACAGAGGTCAGAACACAACCTGCAGGAGTCAATTCTCCCCTTCCACCTTGTAGATTCCAAGGATGGAACTCAGAACTCAGATTTTGAGATTTGACATCAAGCACTTTTTCCTGTTGAGCCATCTCACTGGCTTCTATTCTTTAGATAGATAGATAGATAGATAGATAGACAGACAGACAGATAGACAGATAGATAGATTCCATGAGGTTAAACACTATAAGGCTTACACAATCAGATAAATGTAATCTTTACAAATTACTGTGTATAAAAAACAGTCTAGTTCTTTATAGCACACTGGAAACTTTGCCATTAAAAATTGAACACTAATTTCATTTTTAATTTATTTATTTATATTTATGTTGTACATGTGTGCACATGTGGGAATCAGAAGTCAGAGACAGGTTCTCTTCCTTCCACCACGTACTTCCAGGCAATCAAACAGGCTTGGTGACAACAACAAGCACACCTGCTGAGCCACCTCATTGTTTCCCTTATGAATTCTTTTGGAAACATTATAAAAGCCAGAGGATCAGGGAGTTTTTGTGAAACGGTGTTTCCTAGAAATGACAGAAGTTAGACCCATGAAGTCTTACCAAAACAGGAGCTGAGCAAGAACACCACCAAGAGACATGCTAATGTGTACAGGGAAGGACCTTAACCCTACACAAAAAACTATAGTAAGGGAAAGGGCTCAGTGGTTAGGAGCACTGGCTGCTCTTCTGAGGACCCAGGCTCACTTCCCAGCACCCACATGGCAGCTCACAACTGTAACTTCAGTGCCAGAGGATCTGACACTCTCACACAGACATACATGCAGGCTAAACACCAATAAAGAATGCTGAAGCTGGGCAGTGGTGGCACACACCTTTAATCCCAGCACTCGGGAGGCAGAGACAGATGGATTTCTGAGTTCGAGGACAGCCAGGGCTACACAGAGAAACCCTGTCCTGAAAAAACAAAACACAAACAAACGAACAAACAAAAAAGAATGCTGATAGTGACAGTCTTCCCCAGAGAAGAGCACACCAATTAGTTATCCAGTACCAAATGGTCAGTCCTGAAAACACACACACACACACACACACACACACACACACGTATGCATATAACAAAGACTAACAAAAAAGGCACTTTTCAAAGAGAACAAGGAGGGTGTATTGGGAGGGTTTTAGGGGAGGAAAGGGCAAGAAGGAATTGATGATGTAATTATAACCTCAAAAACTAGAATAAATAAAAACAGAAAAAGCAAATTTTCATGTTCATTTCTCTTATAAATGTGATACCCATACTTTTTTTAAAGTATAATGCCAGCTAGTGGGCGGTAGAAACAGGAAGATATGGAGATTAAGGTCAGTCGCAGATACATACCAAGCTCATACATAGCCACCCTGGACTAAATGGGAAATTGTCTCAAACAAGAAAGGAAATGAAAAGAGAGCGAAAGAGGTGCCAGTAGGTGGCTTGGTGGGTAAAGGCACTTGCTCCCAAGCCTGATGACCTAATTTCAATATCTGGAGCCCATATGATAGAAATAGAATCAATCCCAGCAAGTTGTTTACTAACCTCCACACAGACTCCACAGCATGTGTGCCCATGTACACACACACACACACACACACACACACACACACCAATAAACAATAATAATAATAATAAAAACAATAACTATTTTTTACAATTTATTTTATGTGCATTGGTGTTTTGCCTGCATGCTTATTTGTGTGAGGGTGTCAGATCCCCTGGAACTGGAGTTTCAGACAGTTGTGAGCTGCCAATGTAAGTGCTGGGAATTGAACCAGGATCTTCTGGAAGAGCAGTCAGTACTCTTAACTGCTGGGCCATCTCTCCAGCCCCAGTAAAGATACGTTTAAAGAACAGAAAAATAATAAAATAAAATAAAGTGAATGGGCTGTGGTTAGACACACAAATAATCCCAGAACTTGGTTTCATCCAAAGGATCATAAATTTAAGGCCAGATGGGACTAAACAGTGAGACTATATCTCAAAAAAAAAAGTTTTAAACACATATAAAAATTTTGAAGTGTAAGTGAGGATTAAAAAAAAGACTAAGGTTGAACCAGCATAAAACAGTCCACTACACCCCTTGTGACAAGTGGTCAGCAAGGAGCCAGCATAAAAACAGGGAGCTACTGAAGTGATTAATAGCAGCAACCACCTACAGATGACAGCATTGACCCAGAACTGTCCTTGAGCCTCAGGATGCCTACACTGTAATAGTCAGCTCTCTGCACATGACAGGTTCTAGATTACCAGTATAAGAACATTTTGAGCCATGTACAAGTGAGGCTGAAAATTTCATAGAAACAAAAAAAAATGAGTATTTAAATTTTTCCCAGAAAAGGCTTAAGTATTTATACCCTTCCCACAAAATTGAAAACTACTTTTTTGTTGCTGTCCTGACTATACAGCAGCCTGTCATATTTCTCTTCTATAATAAACTCTCATTTGCTTTCACTTCAGAACTAGTAGATGTCTGATACCTATCCTAAGACCCACCCAGCTAGAGAGACTAGGTGCAACTACTGATTCTGTGTGATTTTAAAGCAACTCTAAAGCCGGGCAGTGGTGGTACATGACTTTAATCCTAGCACCTGGGAGGCAGAAGCAGGCAAATCTCAGAGAGTTTAGGGCCAGCCTGGTCTACATAGTGAGTTTTAGACAGCCAAGTCTACACAAGAAAGACCCGTCTCAAAAAAACAAACAAAACAAACAAAAAAAACTCTAAGAAAATTCAATGCTGAGCTTTCCATCTATCCATTAAATGCCTTAAACATTTTATTTTTCTTTCAGATGTGTTTGTGTGATCACATACATATGCCATGGTGCACATGTGGAGGTCAAAGGACTTCTCTCTTCTACTACATGGGTTCTGGGAATCAACTTGGGTTATCAGGCTTGACTGCAAGCTCTTTTACCCACTGAGCCATCTTGCCAGCCCAATCTTAAATATTTTAATTCATTAAATGTTTAGTGAACAGCTACTAAAAGCCAAGCATTAGAGTTAATATCTAAGAAACAAAGACTTCCAAGATTCACTAATAAAAAAGTAGACTAGAGATGGAAATGAACTGCCTTGGAAAATCTATAAAAACTTTTGAAGGAAGTAGAATCTGAACTCATCTTAACACTACTATATAATAAAGACCTGATTTGTCTTTATCACTCATTCCTGGAAGAGAACCTCTGAATTTTTGGAATTTTTCCAACGATTCGGGTATCTAGCACTATTTTGTTCTTGTTTTTGTGGAATCCACTGAGTTTATGCTAGTCAACTGACTCACACGTGGACCTCACCAACTTCAAGGTTAAGGCTGGCAGTACTGGAAAGACCAATCACATGGTTGCAGCTTTGACCCACATATCAACCTTGGGACTAGAGAAGCCAAGACATTAAGTATAATCTCCATGTGGCCAGCCAATCTAATCATGGTCACAAAATGAGGCTCAGATAAAAGCTGTACACTGAGACAGTGAACTTCCCAGTCTGGTAGTATATACTCACATGACAGGAAGACAGCACAATCTAAGGACACACTTAATGAATAGACAACCATCACCCAGCATTAGCAAGTCTGTTTCTGTCTTTTCTCACCCTCTAAATAATTAGCCAATAAAGGCAATCTTGCCTGAGTAGAATAATAATATAAAACATCAAAAGAACAATTAAATCTCTAATTGTCCTTTAGGTATACAGGAGGCAGGGACATCTAGAATGTCTGATTCCCAGTAAACAATATGGAAACCTAATCAATGGGACTAACTGTTTGAAGAATCAGTGATCATTACAGAGCCCAGCAAAATCTGGTATGAATTAGACTTTCTTGAAAACCTTTTTGTGCCTGAGACAGAATTTGTGGAAAGATTCATGTTTTTCCTGCAGTTTGCTGTCAATAAAGTTCTTTCTTGTCCTATGACTCTGGCTTTACCTGATGACAACAGACCTGGACCTTCTGGGGTTGTCAGAACAGAGATTCTTGGCCTTTAGCACTCTCTCAGATCTCATCCTCTGCATGAGGTTTCAGATTTGTACCTTTTTGCTAAAATAAAGCCAGAAGCATTTGAAAAATTCTTTCTTGCATTCATTGAGTTATTCTAGCCAATTATCAAAACCTAAAGGGGTCATATGAATTCCTAAATTTATATCACCTTGGTCAGTGCAGAAGACCTCTGAAGTCTCAAATTTTCAGCTTGTATCTACAATGAGGGTTAACTTGTAGAGGGCAATGCCCTTGTGGATTTTGAGCTAATGCAGGGTTAATATCAGATTGGTAATACAAACACTCTAGAGAAATGAGTGGAAAATAAGGTTTATCCCTGCCTGCTGTGATGGTGTTGGCTTGTATCTATTATAGAAAAGTTGGGAGGAAGGTTCTAAGTTTGAGGCCACCCTGGGTTACACAGTAAGTAAGGCCTTATTCAAAAACACCAAACAGTGCCACACATGGTAGGGTTCACCTTTAACCAGAACAAAGTAACGATATATATTTGAGATGATAGGCCAGTCACCCTGATCTGATTGTCATACATCGTATATGTGTACCATGTCTATTACTGTACCCACAAATACGTACAATTACTATGTGTCCATTAAATTCATTGACCATGTTGGCCTTAAACTTAGAATCCTCACAGAGATCTGCCAGCCTCTACCTCCCAAGTGCTGATATCAAAGGCCTGGATGACCATGTGCAGCTTTAAAAACTTTAAAATTCTTAAAATGTGTCTCTTGAGAAGTCAAATTTTACAGCTATAGAACAAGAAATTCAAAATACTATCTATCAAGTATTAAAAGGTTTGAAAAACGGGCTGGAGAGATTGCTCAGTGGTTAAGAGAGCTGACTGCTCTTCCAAAGATCATGAGTTCAAATCCCAGCAACTATATGATGGCTCACAACCATCCGTAATGAGATGTGATGCCCTCTTCTGGGGTGTCTAAAGACTGCTAATGTGAGCAGGACGGAGCAAGAAGAAAAAAAGTGTCTGAAGACATCTACAGTGTACTTACATATAGTAAATAAATAAATCTTTAAAAAAAAAAGTTTGAAAACAAAGAAATTATGGACTAGAGGTGGAGCCATCACTCAGCTGATGGAGTGCTTGCCTAGGATGTACAAGGCCTGGTTCCAATTCCCAGCAGGCACTCCACCAACAGACTGCCTCAGAAGTTAAATGAAATGAAGGTGACAAACAGTATGTTGTACTGTGGGTGGAGGGATACAGATGTTATACTATTTTTTGTAGTTTTAAATTCTTTCACTTACCACCTCTATCAAAAAATCCTGTTTCCTATCTAAATGGTTTTCAAGCTATGTGTGAATCTGTCTACCTTCCTTGGAATGCTCTTAACTTTGTCAGTATTCATTTATGCCAGCACTCAGATATGTTTCTAGCTTAGTACAAAAAATACATAGGAACTAATACTTATGTCAGTAGAATAAATTCCTGGTATACAATTGTAGGTGTTTTCCGCAGCCACAGAGCATGAGCAGCTTCTGACTAACCACGGCTAGTTCAGTACACTCATGACTCACCAAACTTCCAACTTCCCAGACATTTTTCACATGAACTACTGCCCAGCCAGCTTTTTGTCATCTGTTCTTGTGTGTTTGAGATCTTGGCTTTTACTTTTTAGGACAGGAAGAGAACAGCTCCGGGGACTGAATTTAAGGCCTCACATAGACTCTAACAAGCCCTGGAACACTGAGATTGCATCCTTAGCATCTTTTACTTTTTATTTACTTTTTCTCTTTTCCTTTTTTTTTTCTTTTTTTTGTTTGTTTGTTTGTTTTTGTTTTTCTAGGTAGGGTTTATCTATGCACTAGAGCCCTGGCTGTCCTAGATTCATTTTGTAGACCAGGCTGACCTCAAACTCACAGAGATTCACCCGTCTCTGCCTCTGGAGTGCTGGGATTAAAGGTGTGTGCCATCATGCCTACTATTTGTTTACTTGTTTTTATATTATTACTTAATTATTTTAAATTCTGTGTATATGATGTGTGCATGTGGGAAAGCGCACATGGGTGCTGGTGTCCTCAGAGGCTGAGTTATGAGCAACCCAACAAGGGTGCTAGAAACAAAACTTGGGTCTTTTGCAAGAGCAGGTAAGTTCTCTTCACCACTGAACCAACTTTCTAAGCCCTGGTTTTTAATTTTGAGACAGGATGCTACTATACCACCCAGGCCCTTTTTGAAATTAACTATATAGGCCATTCAGGTCTTGAGTTCTCAGTCCTTCTGCCTCAGCCTCCAGAATAGCCAGGATTACAGATCTGTGCTATCAGGCCTACTTGAGCTTCTGAACATAACAGAGTTAGGCCAGTGAGATGGCTCAACTGGCAAAGGCACTTGCTACACAAGCCCGATGGCCTGATTCAGTCTCTAGAGCCCACATAAAGATGAGGACACCAACTCCACAAGTTATCTTCTAACCTACACAAGCAGTCTATGGCACGCCCACGCCCATACACATGCACACACACTAATAATTTAATTTACTCCCTGTAATTTTTTAATTTTATTCTGCAGTTTTACAATACTTACACATTTTACTAACATCTTTTGAACTTTTAAATTTGTGTATGTGTGTGTGAGAGAGACACAGAGAGACAGAGACAGAGATTGGGTCTTTCCTAACACCAAGAAGAAAAAAGTTACTTCCAAAAGAAGCAAGCCAGTGTCAGGAATGGCTTAGTGTCAGGTAAAGTGCTTACAACACAAGCCTTATAACCTGAGCTAGATTCCCAGAACCCACATAAAATAAGGAGAAGTGACTCTACTAAGTTACTCTCTGACCTCCACACACCTACGATGGCATGGGCTACTGCACACACACACACACACAAATAAATAAATATTTAAAGCCACTAAATCTGGGCTGATGGCACACACATTTAGTCCCAGCACAGAGGAAGGTGGATCGTTATGAGTTTGAGGATGACCTGGTCTACATAGAAAGTTTCAGGCTAACCAAGGGCTAGATAGTAAGACCCTATCTCTAGATAGACATGGACATAGATATATAGATATACAGATATATAGATCTAGATAGCTGAGGCCACTAGAAAGAGAGCCACCAAAGCTTTCCTCCATCTCTCATGGACTTTTCCACAGTCCTCAGATTAGAAAAAGTCTAAGTGTGTGTCGCTTTCAGTTTGACAGTCACACCCACATTATTTCAAAGGTTCCCCCAACTGCTTTTTGCCCCCTACTCACAAACTGCTTGAAGTTTCAATCGTATCCTGTTTCTCCCAGCTGTAGGACATGTAATAAGAAAAGCATCCAGTCAGCGTCTAGAACAGGTCTGGTTAGAATGATGAGGTCATCACTTCAGATTCACACCTGGTCCTTAAGAAACAGCTCCTCCTCCAGTAATCCAGTCTCTGTATGCTTAAAGTGACATCCACAACCTGCATAGCAACGTGACTAGAGCCACAAGTCCTTCCTTATTCAGGCCTAGTGCCATGGATCATTTCCTGCTCTGGCCACTTCACACTACTGAATTCAGGGACCAAGGGCAGCAGTGACTGCATCTGCTGCAGCTAACGCAGGCTCACAAGAAAACTTCATGTTCAGCTACAATGAAGTTGGGTCTACCACCACTATTCTGGAAACAGCACTATCTATTTCAAAAGCACTGTCTATTTCCCATAATTGGACTTTACTTTAAAAAAAAAAATTTCCTTCAAGAGGAAATTATAGCTCTTCTATATTTTCTTTCCTTTTTCTTTCAACAAGATAGAGTCTCCTGTATCCCAGCTAACCTTAAATTCAAGAAGTACATCACAATGATCTTTAGTTTCTAATCTTCCTGCTTCCACCTACCACGTACTAGGGATATAAGCAGTGCGGGGTATCAAACCCTGGACTTGTATGCTAGACAAGCATTTCCAACCCCACTACATATTCTTCCATTTGCTCTGTTCACAAATCCAAAGTAGTCAAGGCAGCTAAATGTGCTATATGCAGTGAAAACTAAATACTTCTAAGTTTTCTCTTAGTTTCACCATCTTTAAGAAAATATTTACTGTCATGCCCATTTCCTTAGTGACAAAGCAGAACAATTGTAGCCCAAAGATAAGTAGAGTTGATTTCATTTCAAAATGCTCTAACAGTGGAATTAAATAACTTCAGTCAGAAGTATTGGAGAGCAAATAACTGATATATCTACATTCCTACTATGTACAAAGGCCTCTGGGTGGTACTTGCTGACTACACTCTGAAGCTGAGACAAAACAAGAACCTTTCTCACCTTAGCCCTCCTTCACAAGACCTCTGTAATATTTTACTTCAGCCAGGATAGCTTCTAACAGGCTAACAGTCTCTACAAAGATTAAAAGTAGCTAGAGTAACATCACATTCACTGCTGGTTATCTTTTGATTGTTTCAGACAAGATCTGATAATGGTTGGCTCTGAACTCCCATCTTCTGGTCTTAACCTCCAGAGTGCTGGGATTTCAAATGTGCACCATCAGCCTTGGTTATCTTTGAGAGAGAAAAAAGGATTTGCAATCAGTAGAGCAACTAAATATTTACACAATAGATAGGTATATAAGGATCCTTATTGTAGGGTTCTTTCTACATGTCTTTACTATATAAAATATTAAAAAACAAAAAATGAATTTCTATACAAAGGGCAAAACAGATTAAACAAAAGATTTAAAAAAGGGGCTGGAGAGATGGCTCAGGGGTTAAGAGCACAGACTGCTCTTGCAGAGGTCCTGAGTTCAATTCCCAGCAACCACATGGTGGCTCACAACCATCTGTAATGGGATCTGGTGCCCTCTTCTGATGTGTCTGAAGCCAGCTACAGTGTACTCATATACATAAAATAAATCTTTAAAAAAAAAAAAAAAAAAAGATTTAAAAAGTAACCAATAAAAGCTATTATTTACAAATAATTTATGTGATAAAAGGTTATATTCAGCCATGTGCAATAGCACATTTCTATAATTCCAGCACTCAGGAGGTTGAGAAGAAGCATCATAATGAGTTCAAGGACATCCTGGGCCATACACTGAGTTCTAGACCAGTGTAAACTATTGAATGAGACCCTGTCTCCATAAAACAAAACAATAAACAACAGCAACAACAGAGGTTAATGTGTATAACATGTAGAGAACTCCTACAACTCTACAACAAAACACAGCAAAGAGAATGAATGGCCAAGAGGGGTTAAAGAGCTGGCTCAGTGGCTATAAGTACCTACTGCTCTTGGAGAGGACCAGGGTTCAGTTCCCAGTACTCACAACTGAGTTGCGGTGGTTCACAGCTGTAACTCTAGTCCCAAAGTATCAGATGCTTCCAACCTCCACAGGCTCCTGTGTGTATATGACTCACATACACACACACAGGCACACAAACGCACATAAAAATAAATGAATACATGTTTTTAAAACCTCAAAATAAAGCTGGGCAGTGATGCACACCTTTAATCCCAGCACTCAGGAGGTAGAGGCGGAACTCTGTGAGTTCAAGGCCAGCCTGATCTACAAAGTGAATTCCAGGACATCCAGGGCTACATGAAACAACCCTGTCTCAAATAAATAAAGGAAGGAAGGAACCCCAAAAGTATATGATTATAGGAAAGAAAGGAAAAAGGAAGGACAAGGGCCTAAAAGGACATTTTATCAAGTAAGATATACAAATGACAAATGAGCATCTCGGGATTACTAAGCATTAGGGAAATAAAAATCATAATAAAATGATACATCATCTCACACCCATAAGAATACATTTTGTGCTGGGCATAATGGTGCACTTGGGAGGCAGAGACAGGTGAAATCTGTGAGTTCAAGACCAGCCTGGTCTGCATAATGGGTTCCAGGACAGCTAGAGCTATGTAAAGACACCTTGTCTCAGGAGAGGAGGAGGGAGGGGTCAGAAACAGGAAAAAAGAAAACTGTCCAACTTCAATTTGAAGAAACTGAACTTTAAAATGAAATCATCCAGGTCTGGGGACAGGGGGATAAAATCATCATCTTTATCTACCATGCAGGGTTAGCTGTATTCAGTTTCTTCCTTTTAATAATAAATGGTGTAAAATTAGTTCTTTTTTACTCCCTGGGGGAGCAGAAGCAAATTCAGAATTCCAAAACAACAAAAGAAGACCGTTTCAATGACAAGAAGGACATCTAGGCTGTCCTGAGGAGGGTGAGAGGTGAGGACCATGTTCAGGCCGCTCTGTGTATCACTGAACCCTGCCAAACATCTCCATCTTCCAGACAAGTTTCTCTTTCAGTTCTCAAGGATTTGTGTATCTGCTTGTTCTTTTGCTCAAAACTTTTCTTAGAAATATGTCTCAATGTCTCAAAAATAACTCACAAAAACATGTGAGTGTTTTCCAGACAGGGTTTCTCTGTGTAACAACCCTGGCTGTCCTGGAACTTGCTTTGGAGTCCAAGCTGGCCTTGACTAAATGGGTACCCACTTAGATAAAGAAGTGTTGGGGGGATCTCATTTTATCCATATGCTATTAGCAAAAATCAACACAGATGGGAACTGCTTCAACACTCAACTCAAGAGAACACACCCCTGACTGACCTTCAATCTGTACAATCTGTATCTCTGCTCTCTGTGTCCCACCCCCCTCCCCAACACAGGGTTTCTCAGTGTAACCCTAGTTGTCCTGGAACAGGCTTACCTAGAGATCTACCTACCTCTGACTCCCAAGTCTTAGGATTAAAGGTACGCATCACCTTGCCCAGCTAAATCTGTAACCCCTCCTTAAAAAGATAAAATGACCTAGTAATACATACACACACACACACACACACACACACACACACACACACACACACGATATAAAAGGCGCTTAGATAAATGATCTGAATGCATTAGATGTAGGATGTAGAAATACAATATAAGGGAAGTCAGTAGTAAGTTTGTACCTGAGAGCATCTCCCCCTCTTTCTATAAAAATTATGGAAAAAGTAGAGAATAAGTATCTGTGCAGTGCTCAGCCACAAATGGACATCTACCTTACTCCCACCCCACCAGGCTCAGGCCCACTGAGCCTCTAAAGAGCCAGAGACGGGGGAGATCACAGAGAAAGCTGCCTTCTGGACTGGATAGCACCACTACAACCATGAACTCGAGGCAGCTGTGGTTGCCTACACAAGACCAGCACAAGACCAAGCCAGTTGACATTCCAGCTTGGAAGAAATAGGGACTCACCGTGCTCCACTACTAACTCGGAAACGATTGCCTGTAGATGGCTTCTGTGGAAAGGAGGCCAGTTTTCTTTAAGGGTGTAGCCCTGCTAGGTAAACTGCACTCCACTGGATAGGCTGACACCCATGTGCAGAGGACAGGCCCCAGTCAGACTCAGTGGATTAAAATAATTAAAAAAAAAATGGGTAGGAGGCATGGTGGCACATATCTTTAATCACAGCACTCAAGAGGGAGAGGCAGGTGGATCTCTGTGAGTTCAAGGCCAGCCTGACTACAAAGCAAATTCCAGGTCAGCCAAGGCTGTGTTACACAGAGAAACTCTGTCTCAAAAAACCGGGAAAAAAAAAAAAAAGCTATTTACAGATACATAAAACTTTAATTTCTGGCCAACTAGATAGCTCAGAGTGCAAATGCACTTGCTGCCAAACTTGAGGACTTGAGTTCAATGCCAGGACTTACATAGTGGAAAGAACTGAGTCCTGCAAATTGTCCTTTGACTTCTCCAAACACATCATGGTATGCGCATACCCACACATATTCACAAATAAATTTACTTCAAAAATATGATTAGGGCTAGAGAGACACCTCAGGGGTTAGGAGCACTGGCTGCTCTTCCAGACGTCCTGAGTTCATTTCCCAGCAACCACGTGGTGACTCACAACCAATGTGATGGGATCCAGTGGGTGCCCTCTTATGAAGAAAGCGACAGTACTCACATATATAAAATAAATAAAGTTTTAATATATATACATATAATTTAAATTAGGAGCTGGAGAGATGGCTTAGCAGTTTCTAAACTGCTGCTTTTGCAAAAAAAAAAAAAAACCAAGTTCTATTCCAAGTACTTACTTGGTGTCTTACAACCACAAGGAACTCTAGTTCCACAAGTTCCTATACCCTCTTCTAACCTCACCAGGGACACATGTGGTAAATACATTTACCTACAGAAAAAAACATTCACACACATAAAATAAATCTTTAAAAATTATATGTGTGTATGTATATGTGTGTGTGTGTACATATATATATATATATATATACACACACACATATATTAATTTCAACAAAAATTTCAAGTAAGATGGCTCAACAGGTAAAGGCACTTACCACTAAAGCCTGCCACCTGAGTTCAAACCCCAGAATCCACATGGTGGAAGGAAAAGAACCAATACCACAAGCTGTCTTCTAGTCTCTACATGGAACCCTATAGACATTAACAAAAAATAATGTAAAAACCATGAAAGCAGATCTGTGTGTATATATGTGTCTATCTCTCTGTATATATGTATGCATAAATTTGTGAAAGTAAACCAAGAAGGAAACACTGCCATATAAAAATATTTAGTTGGGCAGTGGTGGCGCACGCCTTTAATCTCAGCACTCGGGAGGCAGAGGCAGGTGGATTTCTGAGTTCGAGGCCAGCCTAGTCTACAGAGTGAGTTCCAGGACAGCCAGGGCTACACAGAGAAACCCTGTCTCAAAAAAAATAAAATAAAATAAAATAAAAAAATTTTAGTTAACTACCTTAGAGTCTAATCTAATAGCAATCCCTAGAGGCAGGTGTGATGGTAAATTCCTGTAATCCCAGCACTGGGAGATAGAAGCAGGAAGGTCAGGTACGAAGCAAACCTCAGCTACTTTTTAAGTAAAGGGTAGCCTGTGTATCTGATATCCCCCCCAAAACAAACAAACAAACAAAAAAACAAAATAGGGCCAGTGAGACAGCTCAGAGGGTAGAGGCCTTTCCTGCAGGACTAGATTACCTTAATCCCAGATCCCACAAGTTTACAGCAGAGTCTCAATTCCCAGTAGTCCTATGACCTCTACACATGAGCCATGGCACACGTGCACCTACACTCTCTCACACACATACATGCACATACTCACACAACAAATAGATACATTTTTAATTTTTAAAGTTGAAAAAATAAGCCCAACAGTGGTAGCACATGCCTTTGGCATTCGAGAGGCAGATAGATCTCTGTGAATTCAAGGCCAGCCTGGTCTACCAAGAAAGTTCCAAGACAGCCAAGGCTACATAGGGAAACCCTGTCTCAAAAACTGAAAACAAACAAACAAACAAACAAAAACTTTAAAAGATAAAAACAAATTTTAATTTTTGCCAACATTGTGAAACATGCTGAATTGTTGAGATGTGGAAGCAGGAAAATCAAGAGTTCATGGTATCCTCAGCTACAAAGGGCAGTCTAGGCTAAATGAGAGTCTATCTCAAACTCTAAAATATTACTTAAGAGTATCAAATTAAAAAGTAACATTTGGAACTAAAGAGATGGCTCAGAAAATACTTGCTGCTCTTACAGAGGACTGAGGTTTAGTTCCCAGGGCCGCAATGTGTTCACAGGCATCTAACTCTAGTTTCATGGGATCTGATGCCCATTTCTAGCTTCCACAGGCACACATGTAGTATATATACATAGTTGCAGGCAAAACACTCATACACACAAAACTAAATTTTTACAAAGTATCATTTGCCTCATATATGAATACAAATAACCATTTCCACTACTAAAACAATCATTTTCTGAGAGCTTGCAAATGTTAATTATTTCCCAATTCCCTATTTTCCTAATCAAGTTCCTTATACAATTATACACAGCATGAATATTATAATTTATTCAAGCCCCTGTATAATAATATAAGCCCTCAAATTTAACATCATGCTAATATTCAAACTATTTTCTCACGTCATGTATAAAGATATGGGGGAGTAAACCCTAAGGAGAGATGCCCCTTCCACAAATGCATACTCTCCCCAGCAGCCCCTACATTTTGATCTCCTATACAATTTCAACTTCAATCTCTACCTCAATATCAAGTCTGCTTCAAGACGGCTCTTTTTTCTTCCTTCCTTCCTTCCTTTCTTCCATCCCTCCCTCCCTCTCTTTCTCTTTCTTTCCAGTCAGGGTCACTCTACAGCCCTGGCTGTCCTGAAACTCACTATATAGACCAGACTGGCCTCAACTCAGAGATCCACCTGCCTCTGTCTCACAAATCAAAGGTATGCAGCACCACACCCAGTTTAAGAATCTTTCTTTAGCACATGCCTTTAACCCCAGCACAGGAAAGGCAGAGGTAGTCTGTGAATGCTTTGTAGAGCCAACCTGGTCTAGAAAGTGGGTCCAGGACAAAGACTCTTTTATGTATCTTATAGGACTGCGACTCGAACCCTGGACTTTTCTCAGGCTAAGCATGACACCACTTAGATCACACAGTCTAGGTTTTATGTGTACGTGTCTCACTCTCTTTAACATTGTGTGTGTTTACACGCACAAGAACTGGGGTAGGATAAGACTATGCTTCTACCACATATATGTGTGGAGGTCAGAGAACTTCGTGGACTCTCCCAACACAGCATACATCCTGAGAATCAAACTCAGGTCTTCATGCTAACCTGCAAGTGCCCTTATTCACTGAGCCATCTTGCTTACCCGACTCTAGGGTTTCTTCTTTCCTTTGAGACAGGTCCCCCAGGTTATACACAAGCTGGTATGGAGCTTCTAGGCTTATGTGCTCCTCTTGTCCCAACCTCCCAGAGTAATCCGGACTATAGGCATGTACCACTGTGCCATTTTTATTTTAAAAAATAAGAATCATATCACTTTCAACTAATTCCTAATCTGGCATTTACCAACGCTATCGTCTTTAACAACTTCATTTTGACACCTCCTTATCTTTTGCTGCCATTTAATTTTTTGAGTTGGGGTCTCCCTATGCAATCTTTTTTTTTTTTTTTTTTTTTTTTTGGTTTTTCGAGACAGGGTTTCTCTGTGTAGCCCTGGCTGTCCTGGAACTCACTCTGTAGACCAGGCTGGCTTCGAACTCAGAAATCCACCTGTCTCTGCCTCCCAAGTGCTGGGATTAAAGGCGTGCGCCACCACCGCCCAGCATTCCTATGCAATCTTGACTGGCTTGAAATACGCTATGTAGACCAGGCTGGCCTGAAGCTTGCCTCTGCCTACCAAATTATAGATTTCCAGGACACGCCACCAATCCCAGCTTCCGCTTGCTTCTGTGACTTATTTTTTTAATTCCCTTACCCTTACTTTTAAGATTTATTTTTATTTTGTCTATTTACATGTAAGCTGAGTGTACACAATGTATGGGAGTGACTGCAGGAGCCTAAAGGGAGCATCGGATTGCCAAGAACTGGAGTTACAAGTAAGACACAAGATGGTGATGCTAAGAACCAAACGTAGGTCCTCTGCATGTGCAGTACCATGATCTTCACTGCTGAGCTATCTCTCTCTCCAGCCTGATCCTTATTTTTAAAATTCAGGTATTCGAGGCCATACTGGAAGATGCTTCCATGAGGCAAAAAAGGAAACCCTAAGATACCAACAGCTATGTTACAGACGAGATGACATACATAGAACATGAACTTAATAAATGTTGGATATTATTATTAGTTACTTAAGAATGTTGTGAGTTGCCTGTCAAAGTAGTACATCCCTATAATCCCAGAGCTTGGGTGAAGACAGGAAGATCAAGAGTTCAAGACCATCTTTAGCTACATAAAGTTCCAGGCCAGCCTAGAATACATGAAATACTCAAAGAAAAACAAACAAACAAAAAAAAGTGATATTTGTATCGTGAGAGACCCTGTCTCAGAATGAAGAGGAAAAGGTTATGATGTTTACTTTAAAAGGCAAGGCAACAGGCAACAGGGCTGTTACTACAGCTACTGCCCGGCCTCTGTCCCCTGCAGAACAGTCAATAACCATTACTTTTAAAAAGAAAAACTTTAAAGGGCCACTAGATTATAAAGTAATACCTGCACACATCTGTAATCGGTGAGTACAGGAAGATCCAGGCTACCAATCCTGGGGTAGGGGATGGGGAAGCAAGCTAGAAATATAGATAGATACATGGATGGATAGATAGATAGATTATAGATATAGGCTGGGGGGAGGGGGGATGTGACATGGGGACACAGAGCTTCTCTGTGTAGTCCTGGCTGTTCTGGAACTCACACTAGATCTGGAACTCAGAGATTCACCTGCTCTGACTCCAAGTGCAATTAAGGCGTGTGCCACCACAACCTGTCTGCTTTTAAATATTTTTAAAGTCGTGTCAACTATGTAAACACAAGGACAGAACCTATTTCATACTCACACATAGGTTCTAAGCAATTAAAGGCACAGAGCCTCATACCTTTCACCTTTCCACCTGAGGTCTCCCACACAAAACAGGTCTCAATAAACGTTTGTTGAATGGGTATATGACTCAACCTTTCCCCTTCAGCGCCTTACATAACTCCACAACAGGGTCCAGAAGTTGGCTGTTGAACTCTTACAGAAAACTGTTGTTCAACTACTACATAAAGCTTTACCTTGTCCCAGAAAAGCACAAAGTTCAGCTATAAACACCACAAACTACATTTTCCTCTAATACACATCAAATAAGTGGGTTCCATGACTATATTTAAGCTAGCTCAAGGATTTAAAAGCCATTATTCTAATTAATGAATTTATGAGTCTCAATATGGTGAAATCTGGTTACATAATCAAAAGAAGTTACCCTTTGTAAATTTATACCTACAAAATAGAAAAATTTTTGGAAAGCTTGTTTCTGCAGATTAAAATGACTAAATTATCTTTACCTCTGACATGAAGCCATGATTTCCACTAGAAATGAATTAACAGCCAAAAAGTCCAAACTCAACTCCAAAAAACAGTTCTTGAGATTCAGAGGGTAATGTTTTTTCTTCCCTCAGTAATTTTAATTGCTTAAGATTGCCTTTATTTCCAGGTATTCAAAATTTATTCTGCCTCCTAAAATCTCACCTATTTCTTCAAAGATAATATGAATGGGCATACTGTGGAAACAGTCTGGTTTCTATGCAATGTACTAAAACTATCCCTAGACTGAGTGTTCAACCTCCTGCTACAACAGAAACACTTTCTTAGTTTTAAGTTCTATTTGTAAAAGGTTTGAGTGTCTTACTGTATATTCTTTTGCCATATCGTCTCTACTGATTTTACACTGCATATATAATTTCACGAGCACTTCGTAAAGAAATTCTACATTTGAATGAATCTGGGAAGAAACGTGTTGTGAACACACACCCCCTTCTTTCAAACGCTCCAGAGGAAGCACACCTCATGGTTTGTGGGTTGTTGTGTGTTTTTTTTTATCTCAAGAATGTCTCTCTCCCGCCCCCACCCCACGCTTTATTTTAGAGCAGCAATCAATCACTATCCTACTCACAGTCTCTACGCTAAGAAGAACCTATCCAACTAATACTAGTTTACCAGGACTTCTCTTTTTACAAGTCCAGAGTGTTGGTTCGTTGGATTATTTCTTTGGCAAGGGGAACGGAAAGCTGGAAGGCTCCGGGACGCCACCATTCCCGCCACACCAGTTAGGAGTCAGGTGCTGGCCCGGTGGCCCAGCCCAGCCTTAGGTAAAGCAGGGAGAGAACGGGTGTTTGCAAAAATCTGACCCTCCCCTCTTTTCCGCACTCCTACCCCACCCTCAACAGTGAAAACACAACGTGGGCCCAACTCTTTGCTCCCATTCAACATACCCTCTTCTGCACATTGCCCCCATTTTCTTCCCACTTCTTTCGGATGCAGCTTGGATCTTTTTAACCGTTCTGAGTCTCCTTAACCTCCCAGCTTCCATCACTCACATCCCTCTCCGCTCCCACACCTGCCCCCCTGAGCCCAATTCTACCCAGGTCTCCCTCCCCCACCCCCACCCCCGTCCCCGTCCCCGGACCTCCGAGCAGTGCAAACCCTCCCCTCCTGCCCCAGCTCAGAAAGGCGACCGGTCCCGCTTCACACAGAACGCGAGTCCCTCCTAACACGTCCTCCGGGGTGCAGGTCCCCCGAGACACGACCTTCCGCACCCCCTCCCCCTGCTCTACCCCTGCACCCCGTTTCCGCCAGCCCCGCCCCCCTGAGAGTGTCGCACTCACCGCTCCCGCCGTCGCATCCTTAACCGCCTCGGCTGCTATAGCTACAGGGAGCCAAGGCAACCAACTCTCGCGATACTTCCCTCGGCACCAGAGAGAACCGTGGAAAAGAGACTCGCCGGAAAATGAGTCTGGCGACTGATGGCTGAGGATGTCTCGCGATAATCATGTGTAAGATGGCGGCGACGGGACGGCTCAGGGTGAGCCGGGAAAGATTTGGAGGTGGAAGGCGGGCGAGGACCAACTGTTCTGACCGAGTTGAAGAACGCCGGCTAGCCGGTGGTCTGTTCCGCCGGGGACAGTCATTATGGCAGATCCTCTGCGGAAATAAACTTGGTCATGCGCGCTCTTTCCTCTTCAGACTGAGAACTGTTTACCTTAGGTTCCGTTTCCCTGACCTTTTCCCTTCTTGTCTAATTGTTGGTGATGGAGTGGGTAGGCCCGAAATTGATATCCTCACCTCCAGGTTACCGTCAAGAATTTCTCATCCGTTCTTTTTCTACCCTCTGCCAAACTTACTTGGCTTCCTCGCAAAAGTTTATCCCAGGTGCCCCGCCCCATCAATTTTCGAGACCAAAATAGGAAGTAAATGACAGCCCCCCCACCCCCAAACAAGAATGAAAGAAACACCCTTAGGTGTTTAGCGGTGGGATGCAAACGGAAATCTCACAGGAGTACGGTTTGCGGTTTGCACTTGTTGATTGCGGGCCTGTGCTTACATCCTCTGAATCTCTCTGTGTCTCTGCTCTCATGCCAATAAAGCAAGCCTATAAAGGATTTACGGGACATTGGTCAACAAGGAGGAATGAAACACAGGGAATGAACAGGACAATAGAAAATCGAATTTTACCTCTAGAAGCCCTTGAGTAGTTTTCATGAGGTGCTTTTAGTTCTGGCAAGTAAAAACATATATGGCTAACCACAGTGTACAACTTAAACTTTCCACTTGCTACATTTATTAACAAAATTAATTTCACTAGTATTTTTAATTGCTTCAATTTCTAATCAGGCCAGGCGTGATGGCTCATGCCTTTAGTCTTTTTTTTTTTTTTTTTTTTAAGATTTACTTATTCATTTATTTATGTGAGTACATCGCTGTCTTTAGGCACACCGGAAGAAGGCATCAGATCCTATTACAGATGGTTGTGAGCCACCATGTGGTTGCTGGGAATTGAACTCAGGACCTCTGCAAGAGCAGTCAGTGCTCTTAACCACTGAGCCATCTCTCCAGCCCAATTTCATTTTTAAGACAAGGTCTCACTCTGTCTCCCTGATTAGCCTAGAACTCACAGAGATCGCCTGCCCTCTGCCTCCCAAGTGCTAGGATTAAAGTCCTGCAATCATCCAAGATTGGGGTTTTTTCCCCTTACTTTTTTCAGAAACCAGTGTTTAGAGGCTGAAGGGATATCTCAACCGTTAAAGAGTATTTGTGGAGAGTGTAGCTCTTAGACAGGACCAGGGTTCAACTAACAACTCCAGTTCCAGAGGATCTAATGCATTCTAGCTTCTGCAGACACTGCATACATGAGGTGCACAGACATGCAGGCAAATCATCCATACAATGTAAAAAATAAGTAAATAAAAGTTTTAAAATACTTATTTCGTTAGTTATTCTGCATTTCAGTTTCAATCAAATGTTTAATGAACTCAAAAATAACATGCAGCTCAATAATAAGTACAATATAGTGCAGTATAGACTTCGTCTCTGTAGTTTAGAATAAGCACTCTACCAGAAGAGTAATATTCTGGGTATGTGATTTATAAAAGAGGGACCTTTGAAATTGCTAACTCAGTGGCAGCAGAGGCTAGGAAGATAACAACAAAAGCTAGCCTTGTATAATGCAAAAAACTAGTGAGTACTAGAAACCAATAGAATCACAAATTCTTATCTGAAAGGACTCTCTTGAGATCCTTTGTTTTTTTGTTTTTGTTTTTGTTTTTTCCCCCGAGACAGGGTTTCTCTGTGTAGCCCTGGCTGTCCTGGAACTCACTCTGTAGAGCAGGCTGGCCTCAAACTCAGAAATTCATCTGCCTCTGCCTCTCAAGTGCTGAGACTAAAGACACGCACCACCACACCTGGCTTCTCCTGAGTTTTAAAACAGAATAATACATCTGTGAAAGCTTAAATTCAATCCTCAACACTGCAGTAAAAATAGAGATAGTGGGCTTGGTGTGGTGACAGAGTTGGGAGAATCACCACAAGGTCTGGGCTAGCCTGTTCCACACAGAGTTGCAGTCCATCCACAGTTACACAGACCCTTCAAAAAAAAAAAAAATATGCTGGCAGACAGAAGACATTGAAGAAGAGAACACTTTTCTCATGCTACTAGAGAATGGAACACAAGGAATCTTCCCTAGTCAAGCCCTCCTCCATGCTATTTCAAAGGCTCTCAACCTGTGGGTCCTGGCCCCTTAGGACATCAAATGATCTATCTGTTCTCAGGGTTTGCATATCAAATGCCCTGCATATCAGGTATCTACAGTTTGTAACGATAGCAACAATACAGTTATGAAGTAGCAACAAAATAATGTTATGGTTGGGGGTCACACAACATGAGGAACTGTGTTAAAGAGTCACAGCATTAGGAAGGCTGAGAACCACTAATCTATTACATACTCAGACATTAATTGTTGTTCATTTCATGTTTTGTCTTTTTTGTTAGATTTCTTATCAATGAAGAATTTATTACATTTATTTGGGGATGCAAACTATAGACAGGACAGCCTGCAGAGGTCAGTTTTCTCTTTCCACTGTGTGGATCCCAAGGATGGAACTCAAGTCACCGGGCAAACACCTGTATCCAATAAACCATCCCAACAGCCTTTAGGTTTTTGTTTTGGAACACAGCCTCAATGTGTAGCTCTGACTGGCCTGGGGTTATATAGACCAGGCTAACCTAGAACTCATAAAGATCCACCTGCCTCTGCCTCCTAAATGTGGAGGTTAAGATGTGTGCCACCATGTCTAGCTAGCCTTAGGTTTTTGAGACAGGATCTCACTGGGTAGCTCAGGATGGCCTTTTACTCTGTGTTGTTCTCAGACTGGACTGAAATTACCTCCCTACTTCTTCCTCCAGGATGCCTGGATAACAAGCATGCTCTATTGTGTCTGTAGAAGCCACTGATGGTTAAGGGGTGGCAAAACCTGAGACCATAATGAGCTTTCTGATTAGAGCCTATACAAGTATACATTTTAATGCATTAGGCCACCACTGCTGCTTCTGAGCACACTTTGTCCTCTTATCTACAAAAGAAATAACAATCACTCTGGCTCTGTAAATTTTTTAATTTCCTCTCATAAATTTTTTGTCTTATAGTTTTTTAAATTTCAGAAAATCTGATCTTGAAAAATACTCAGTTTCTAGGTTTTCTTTTTTTTTTTTGTTTTTGTTTTGTTGGGTTTTTTTTTGTTGTTTTTTTGTTTTTGTTTTTGTTTTTTGTTTTTTGAGACAGGGTTTCTCTGTACAGTCCTGGCTGTCCTGGAACTCACTCTGTAGACCAGGCTGGCCTCGAACTCAGAAATCCACCTGCCTCTGCCTCCTAAGTGCTGGGATTAAAGGCGTGCGCCACCACTGCCAGGCTCAGTTTCTAGGTTTTCAGTGATATTAACAGCAGATGCCGGGCACCCTCTGCCCACTTTAAGGGCAAATTTAGTAATTATTTCATGATTGACTATGAAAGTTCTTTATCACATGGGGGTTATTTGTACCTCCTTGGCCTAATGTAGAACCTATAATCAACAGTAGTCATAAAATCAACATTTGTTAGAGTACGGATGAGAGTTGGAGCAGAGACCCAGTAGTTAAGGGTGTATGCTACTATCCCAGAGGACCTGTTTTGAATTCCAGCACACACATCAGGCAGCTCACAACCCCTTTTAACCACAGTTCCAGAGGAGCCAACACTTCTTCTGGCCTCTAAGGGCACCTGCACTCATGAGTCACAACAACATAGACACATACACATAATTTTAAACTTTTTTTAAAAAAAGGAACACACTCCCTGTTCCAAAGGCTGAGGAATCATTTCAGAAGAGGAGGCAAAAAAAATGTAAGCCAGAGGCAGGGGGTGTCTACAAGGTAGTGCTGTCTTCTGGACACAGCAAGGCTGCCGTACAAATGAACTTAGAGTAGTTGAGACAGCATGCAACAGGCCTGTGTTAGCCCAAGCTAGACCACATCCCAACATGGAGAGGGGAGTCTGACACAAAGTCCCACCCCTAACCAAGGAGCTACTGACATTATCAGCTTCTGGGAGAGGGGAAGTCAGTTTTCTCAGTGGAAAGCCATTCATCCAATATTATTTGTGCAGCATAACTTGGCCTTGATGGGGAAAAACTAAAGACACAAAGTTCAGTGGGTAGAGAAGGGGGTGGGTCTTGGAAGTGTTGGGGAAGGAGGGTGAATATAATCGTACACATTTTTTCAAATAATAAGAAAGAATATAGACAGGCCTGAGGACTATAGCCGTGTAGTTGATCATGTCACTTAGAATGTATGAGCCCTAGCCGGGCAGTGGTGGCGCACACCTTTAATCCCAGCACTCGGGAGGCAGAGGCAGGTGGATTTCTGAGTTTGAGGCCAGTCTGGTCTACAGAGTGAGTTCCAGGACGGCCAGGACTACACAGAGAAACCCTGTCTCCAAAAACCGAAAAAAAAGAATGCATGAGCCCTGTAGCCAAAACAATATGCAAGTGTAGGAGTGTAGTTCAGTGGCTAGAGCACTTGCCTAACAGGCACAAGCCCTGGGTTTCATCCCTAGCACTGCATGAATAGAGCATAGCCATGCAGGTACCCCTATAATCAGTACTTGAGAGATAGAAGCAGGAAGGTCAGAAGTTCAAGGCCAGCTGGGATACACACAATCTTGTCACAAGGAAACAGCAAAAAGACTACAGTTCTCAACCTCTTCCAGGGAAATCCTACAACCTTCAAGCCTGAGAATCTGGTGGAAACTAAGAACTCTTTCCACATCTATCTGTGCCTTAGCTATATTGCCTCAGCATATTACATCCTTGGGACAAGCTCAGAGCACCTCCCATCTCAGAATATCTGAACATAGGATTCTTTTTCCTTCATCTGTAGGGAATATGATCTGAACCTACCCATATGCCTAAAACTGCGGATAGTACCAAATCCTGAACATACTATGTTTTTTATGTTTGCATATGGATGATAGAGTTTTAATTTATAGAGCTGGTGGTATAGCTTATGATAGAGCACTTAACATTCATGAGACCCGAAGTTTGATCCTCAGTACCACAAAATAAATTAACTTTATTTTTATAGAAATTATCAAGAATTGATAAAAATATAACAATTACAGCAAAATGCCAAATAATTAGACTAGGAACACGGCACTACATATTTCAAGTATGATAACTACGATGATCTCTAGTGAGAAGATAAGGAAACAGCACAGGTCAGCATGCTTTCCAGCATGCTTCTACGACGGTGTGCAACTCAAACCTTTAGCATTGCTTTGGGGATAGAGGGATGGCTGAGCCATTAGAAGCACTTGTTGCCTTTGCAGAGGATCTGAGTTAGGCTCCCAAGTAACAACCATTTGAAAGTCCAGTTCAGGGGTGTCTGACTCCTCTGACCTCAGGCGCGGCACGAACATGGTACACATACGAACACGGAGACACACACATAAAATAAAATAAAATAAATCTTTTGTTGTTGTTGTTTTTGTTTTGTTTTTCAAGACAGGGTTTCTCTGTGTAGACCTGGCTGTCCTGGAACTCACTCTGTAGACCAGGCTGGCCTCGAACTCAGAAATCCACCTGTCTCTGCCTCCCAAGTGCTGGGATTAAAGGCGTGTGCCACCACTGCCCGGCAAAATAAATCTTTTAAAATACATATTTCTACAATGGACATGGTAGCACATGCCATTGATCCCAGCACTCCAGAGGCAGAGGGAGGAGGATCACTGTGAGTTCAAGGCCAGCCTGGTCTACAAAGCAAGTTCCAGGACAGCCAGGGCTGCACAGAGAAACCCTGTTTTGAAATCCAAACATTTTTTTCTGAAATTTTTTATTTAGAATTTCTGGAGTACAAGTATATTCTCTTTATATAGGAGCACCAACATCGGTAAGCAGAACAAGATTTGGTGGCTAAATACTCCATTTTGTACTTCTCGGGCCAGTTTATTGTTGGTTGGTTGGTTGGTTGGTTGGTTGGTTGGTTTCTATCTGGTTTTTGTTGTTGTTGTTGTTGTTGTTGCTGTTGTTGCTGCTGCTGCTGCTGCTGCTACAGTTTGGCTTTTGGGTTGTTGCTGGTGTGTGTGTGAGTGTGTGTGTGTGTGTGTGTGTGTGTGTCTGCATTTTTTTTTAAGACAGGATTTGTCTGTGTGGCCATGGCTGTCCTGGAACTCACTCTATAGGCCAGGCTGCTCTAAAACTCAGAGATCTACCTGCCTCTGCATCCCGAGTGCTGAGGTTAAAGGGATGCACCACCACCGCCTAGCCTGAGGTAACATTTCTCAGGATTTTCCAGAGATCACCTGAAGAAAGTAATGAAACAGGTCTCAGACCGAGTTTGTACTTATTTCCCCCACCCCCGCTTTTTTTCAGCCTCCCAAGCCCCAATCCTGAAATTAACTTTGTAGTTCATGTAGATTTTGAAGTCAAGATGATCCTTCTGCCTCAGCACTGAGTACTGTGGTTTTATGGGCCCGAGCCACCACATCCATCTGCATTTCATTTTTTCTTTCTTTGTTTTTTATTGTTACTGTTTGAGACAGAGGTTTGCTGTGTAGCCCTCCCTGACTAGCCTAGAATTCACTCTGTACCTAGGCTGGCCTCAAATTTCCCATGATCCTCCTGCTCCTCCCAAATGCTCATCATGAACCATTGTGAACCACGATGTGGGTGTTTAGAACTAACTAAACTCTAGTCTTCTACAAGAGCAGCAAGTGGTTTAACTTTGGAGCCATCTCTCCAACCTCATATAAGCTTTTATATTCCCAAGCTTACTCTGGTTTCTGGTAACTTCAGTCTTACTTATTTTTATTTTGTGTATGAGTGTTTTGTCTGCATGCATATATGTGTACCACATGCGTTCCTGATGCCCTAGGAAGCCAGAAGATGGTAACATATCCCCTGGAACTTGAATTACAAATGGTTGTAAGCAGCCCATATGGCTGCTGGCATCCAGACTGTGGTCCTTTTGAAGATCAGTTAGTACTTAAACTGCTGAGCCATCTCTTCAGCATCTCTGGTAACTTTAAACATGATCTTGCTTTGTGAAAATCAAAGCAACCTTTACTTTCTTAACACCCATTTTTCCTTTCCTGGTGTTTCCCAGCTTTTCATTGGCTCCACAGAGATAACACTGGCATTAAGTGTTACCAACATTTATTTCCTAATCAATGTACAGTAGCTTCTTAGCTTTATACCCACATGGGCCAGCTTGTGGATTTACACACAAGACCTTATCTCATGGAATACTGAGTAGTGTTCTTCTTTTTTAGCTGATGAATGTGTTTCGTGTGTGTCGATGCAGGTGTGGGTGTGTAAGCAACCAAAGCTCAGGTATGGTCCTAAAGTCTGAAGGAAGAGTGTTTAGTCTCTTGCTCTAATCAGCCTTTGTGTGTCATCAGCCTCAGTTCTCACCTGCCTTCAAATACCAGAGGAAGAAGGGGCTCATTTCTTTGAAGTTTATTGACTGTTACCAGTGGCAGAGAAAATTCCATGAAAGAGCAGATTCCATACAGAACAGCAGGATGGGAGCTCTGAGCTGGTGAGGAGGGATGCTTTGAAGTGGGAACTTGAAGGGTGGAAAGGCAATGGCTCCCACCCTTTACCCTCCATTGCCACAAGGATACTGGAGTAACAGTTGGGGCATCCTGTCCAGCATCCCCTCTCAAATTGGAACCAGAGAGGGGAAATGATACACATGACAGGAGGAGACACTTCACAGCTCCTCTGTCTCTCCATCCAAGGGGATACCAATATCTACATTGTAGTCTACATGCTCCCCAGAGCTCAACCAGGGAATAGGGGTTCGATTGAAAGAAGGCCTGTTGGAGAGGTTCTGGTTGTAGAGGACCAAGGGTTCACTCAGCAGCGGCCCCAGGTCAAACTTGGGCATCTGGAAGGTCATGCGTTTGGAGGCCTTCTCATATCCACCATAGGGCATTGCTGTCCTGAGGGAGAGACATGTTACATAATTAAGAATCAGAATAAAAGAGAAAGTACTAATCAATGAGCTGTCACCCTGTTTTGAGGGAGGAGAACCTATAAATCATAGTTAGAGATTGCTTCCATGCTTCCAGTTCTCCCTCACCACCCACTCACCTGGCTTGCTGTCTATCCAAAGTTAGTGATGAGAGGAGTCCAGTAGACTACAGATCTCATGGACAGGTGTGACCTATACCAGCATTTCAGCCCCAAATACTATAGAGCCAACAGTATGAGACCATCTTAAATTACAATGTATACTGTACTTTACAACTCCGACTCCACCCTCATGTCAGATGGATAGTGGCTGGAGGATTTAACCATCAAATGTGAAAGCACTTCTGTAGACCTTCCTCAACCTGCTCTCACTCACATCTCCTACCCACGGTCTACAATGCCCATTCTAAAACAACAGAAACTTGGAGCAGGGTATAAAGAAAGAATTATCCTGTAGGGAGAGTAATGGCATCGTCTCCTTGAATGGGAGGGAGCCAGGAGACACCTCCAATCATAAAGTGTAGAATCCCCAATTTACCTTCAAAAAACCCAAGCTGAAAAACCTCAGTGCCAAACTGCTGATCAGTAAACTAATGTAGAGATCTTACTTCCCAACAAATCTTTCATTCACCACGCTGCTACCAGAGGCAAATGAGAGATTCTCCACGAGGGTCCCATATTCCTGCCATTACCCCCTTCTGAAACATTTGAACTAAACCACATACCAAGTAAAACACAGCATTACACAGTGGAATACATCTGGTTCCTTCCCCGCTATCCTACCTGTTGAAGGATTTATATTTGGGAAGTTCAGCTTTGGCCCCGTATGCCAGCAGGTCAATGCCAAGTTCCACTTTTTGCTGAGGGTCAACCCCCATGGCACGATCCCATGGGGAAATATAAGTCTTGAACACAGTGATATGTTTTCCATCTCCACCTGCTTGGTCACCTGGTAGCCATGAAAGAGAAACGTAAATCAAATAATAGTAGCTATTATTGATAGCTAATGAAAGCTAATCTCATATCCTACCACTAGGGAAGTTGCTGTGTCTAGGTCCAGAGGTATAATATCCTGGGAATTATATGGTTTGTAACATAATGGTAGTCTGGAGTGAGATTTGTGACTGAATCTTTGAAACCAGGAAAAAAAAAAACCTAAATGATAAGGCTGTGGGTGGAGTAAACACATTGCTGTATCCTGGATCCTTCTGGGTGCAAGACACCTCAGTCTCTCTCTTCCCCTCTCTTCCCCTATCTCAACTAGACCTCATTCCTAGGGACATGTCTGCCCTGGGGATCAGACACATTACTTCTGGTGAGAATACTTACCTGATCCGGGCTCTCCAACCCCTACTGTGCCAGGAGCTCCTCCTCTGCCAGCCTGGCCCCCAGGACCACCTGCACCCCCAGCTCCGAACCCAGAGCCCTGCTGATGATGGTCAGAGCCATACTGTCCAGCAGAGCCACTGCCCCCAGCCTGGCCTCCGCTGCTGCCCTTTCCATAGGAGAAGGCCTGACCAGCTGTCTCCAGCTGTCCTCCCACTGTGGGAAGAAACTTCTGGAAGTGATCCTGAAAAGAGAGTACAAAGCAAGAGGAAGATTAGCAATGGGTGTGGGAAAATGCACAGAGACAGATGTGTGTGTGTGTGTGTGTGTGTGTGTGTGTGTGTGTGTGTGTGTATACACAAAGAGGGGGTGACAGCTAAGGGCCAGCCAGAAGACCCCAAGGCTCTGAGAAATCCCTGCTAATGAATGCATAGAGAAGATTGTCAGCCTGAAGGAACTGCTTCCTGGGAGAGGTATAATTCCCTGATTATACCTCAGAGTAAGTCAGCTCATTTTCCACTCCCTATCCTATCTTGGCAAAGCAAAGCAAACCAAGATGTCTCCTCAACAAGAATCTGCAAGGGTCAGTTTCCAGGAAAAATCCAATTTTCATTTGAAAGAAAAACAACAACAACAAAAAGCCCAACTCTGCCTCTCCTTCCCAGTCCACCCTGCAGATCTCTCTTCCTGCTCTGGCTCCTCTCTTCCTCTTGGTTGCCCATCAGGCCAGAACTTTCTCACAGTGAAACAGGTGAAGTGGGGGAGGAGGGCCAAAAGGGCAACACCAGTTTGGGCTCCAAAACCTAAAAATAGCCCCACCAACTCCTTGAGGAGGCTCTCCTGGCCACCTTACCCTGTGTCCCCCACGCTCCACCCAGTGTAACCAGACCCAGTACAGAGGAGGGCTTTTGGCCTCCTAAAGTTAGCTATGACCCACTCAGCACTTTTACTCTGATCCCGCAGAAGGGCTAGTGACAGACACTCCTGCTTGGCCACATCCATGTAGGCATCTATTTCCACTGTCCCCCAACCACCCAGAGAAGGTGGAGGAGGAAGAGAGGAAATGAAGCTGGTCCCCCTTCTCCTCTGTGGTAACATCCTGTGCCTGGCCTCTCTCCAATCCCTACTTTTCCTTTCTTGGAGAAGCCTGACTAGAAGATGTATGAGCTTAAAGAAGGAAGATTTTAGTTCCCCTGTCTGGCATCTTTCAAAATGAAGATGGCTATAAAACCTCAGTAAACTCTTCTCACATCCCAAGATTTACCAAATAAAATTATAATCACTCAAATTTAATGTTCAGGTCTATAACATTTTTAGTATAAAATAGGCCTTAAATGTTTAATGGGACATATTTACATTAAGAAAGTATTTGTAGTTGTTAGGCAGTGGCAAACACCTTTAATCCCAGCACTTGGGAGGCAGAAGCAGGCAGATTTCTGAGTTCGAGGCCAGCCTGGTCTACAGAGGGAGTTCCAGGATAGTCGGGGCTACACAGAGAAACCCTGTCTTGGAAAAAAAGAAAAAAAAAGAACTTGTTTCAAACTCACAAGCAATCCTACTTCCTCAGCCTCCTCAGCGACTCAGCTCATTGTATAAACCTGGAGGTCAAACTCTCCTTGGACTCTTGCTTGCTTACTGTGTGATTGGGGGTGGGGGAGAGGTACTAGAAATGAAACCTAGGGTTCCATGCATTCTAATCACCAGCTCTGCCACTCAGCTATACAGTCAGCCCCAAGATTCTGTAGGTCTTAATTCTTGTTTTATGTCCCCAATAATACAAAGAACACATTTTAGTAGAAAGTTACTAATTGTGTATCTTAGTGTCTGTGTTTTATCTGGCAACCCTATTTTAACACTTAGGCACACTGGGGGAGGAATTTTCTCCCTATGGATGTGGTTTTCCTCATGCCTGCACTGGCTCTAGGTTGAGGAATAAGCTTCCAAAATGGACTGCAACCCACCCTAGAGTCGTTGGGAACGGTATATGTAGGGGCTTAATGAGCTTCTCATTTCTCATGGAGAGGAGGTTGGTGGTATTTGAGAGAGTGGTTGACATCCATACTCACTATTGAGCTGTCAGAGAAAACATCGGGGTGGTTCTCATAGATAAACTTCTCCACCCGCATCTGCCGCAACTTGAACATCTTGGAGCCTCGATTGGTAAGGAGCGACAGCTCCTCCAACATCACATCCCTTGGAACACTGATCTTCTTGCCCAGGTTCAAGCCTGAGCTCTCCCGGCCTCCTTATCCAGCAGGTAGAGAAGACACAATAGAAAGTAGAAATGAGGGCTTTCTGGACTGGGAAGAGAAGCATCACCCACAGCTGAGTGTATTCTAAAAGACATCATTTAGGGGGCAGATGCCGACCAGGTCTGTCTGGTTTACAAGAAGTTTTTGCTTGTCTTGTGTGTCTTTTAAAAGATTCTTCAGGCTGGGCAGTGGTGGCGCACGCCTTTAATCCTAGCACTTGGGAGGCAGAGGCAGGTGGATTTCTGAGTTCGAGGCCAGCCTGGTCTACAGAGCGAGTTCCAGGACAGCAAGGACTACACAGAGAAACCCTGTCTCAAAAAACAAAACAACAACAACAAAAATTCTTCAAAGATCTATTTATGTTTTATGTGTATGAGTGTTTTGCTTGCATGTATGTATGTGCACCATGTACATGCTTGGTGCCCACAGAAGTGAGAAGAGCACTCAAATCCCCTGGATGGAGTTATGGATGGTTGTGAGCCACCATGTGGGTGCTGGGAACTAAACCTGGATCATCTTCAAGAACAAGTGCTCTTAACCACTGAGTTATCTCACCATCTCTTCTGTGTGTGTGTGTGTGTGTGTGTGTGTGTGTGTGTGTGTGTGTGTGTTTGAGACAAGGTCTCAAAATGTAGCACTGACTGGCCTGGAATTCACTATTAGACTGATCTGGTCTTGAACTCTCAAAGATCTCCCTGCCCCTGCCCTTTCCTCCTGCCTCCTGCACTCTTCCCCCTTCCCCCCTGCACTCTGCCCCTGCACCCTGCACCCTGCACCCTGCACCCTGCACCCTGCCCCTGCCACCTGAGTGCTAGGATCAAATCATGCACCACCATACACAGCCCCTGAGAAGTGTTATTGTTTTGTTTTGATTTCCTGGCTTGGCGTTAGAGAGAACACAAGGGAATAAAGGGAACAACATATAGTGTTGGAGTACTCGAGTAGAGGTAACAGGACCAAAGGGCATGGGCTTGGAGTGAAGGAGAACAAGTCTAAGAGAACACCACAGACAGTGGCCAATGGAGAAATTCCACCCCAGGGCCCAGAAAGCTGATAGGCCAATCTCATGTGCAACTGCCCATCTATCTCTGAAACAGATCCTTGTCTTCTTTCCTTTCTTTTTTTCTTCAGTGAACTCTGACTCCAAAGGCATCAGGAGAACTTCACATGTGGTAACTTGTGCACATCCCTAGGGAGTATGGCTGTGCACTTTCCTATTTTAAATGCTTACACAAGTTCCCTAGCACTTAGAAAGAAATAAGGAAATTAACCATTTGGTGACGCCTAGCCTGTGTCCTCGCACGGATGTCACTGACCATGGATCCTGCTAAGATGCCCGGTATCTTAGCAGGGTGTTGTCTCAGAGTAATTAGTGGGAAGGATGAGAGGCTGCAGAGTGAATAATGAGTTCTTCCTGCCTCTTCCTCCTTGCCCTTCTTACCTCTCCCTTCACCCCATCTCCCATCACCCCATCTCCTTTCACCCCATCTCCCCATCTCCCACACCCTCCACAGCTGCAATTATTCATGTTTTTTTTCACTCTGACTTATATCCAGCCTTACAACATTTCTGGGACTCTTAAGTCAGGGATGCTCTTCAAAGTCCTGCATTAGGGAGCTACAAGCACGCCCTACCTCCAGTGAGCTCCATAATCAGTTTGCTTGACTTCCTCCTCTTGTTAGGGGCCGGGGTTCCCGAGAGCGGCATGGTGGAGGTGGATTTGACCTGGAAGGAGAGACAGAATGGGAAAATGAGCATGTTCACTACAGCAGTACTACTTAACTTGGGGTTAAGGACAAAATTTCTTCAGATTTTTTTCTATGTGGATGTTTGTGTGTTTGTATGTGTGTGTGTGCATGTGTGTGTGTTGACAGAAATTTGTATCCCCAAAAGGTAAACCATCACAGTCTTCTGTTTTCTTTGGAAGCAGGACAGAAGGTAGAACTGCACCCCTTTCCTTATCTCTTACCAACCAGCTGTGTCCACTTTCCATAGCTCCTGTGTGCACATCAGAAACACAGCTAGGGCTGAGGGAGCTTTCAAAGACAATATGGCAGAGACCAATGCTCTC
>JADRCH010007660.1:194527-207556 GCA_019843965.1 Rhynchomys soricoides | reverse complement strand
GGGCTGAGGGAGCTTTCAAAGACAATATGGCAGAGACCAATGCTCTCAGGCTTCTTGGGCCTGGCATGATTTAAAGTCCTTATTTGTATTTGGATATCAGACTACAGCTATGGCTCCAGACTCTGGTCTCCTCCTCAGGCTTCTCTCAAGATCCAAGGGGTAAAGAAGTGTTCTACTAGTGTTGAGATTCAGCCAAAGCATTCTCCATAGGAAGGGGAGGTTGTTGTTCTTCCAGGCCAACTGGAACGTGGCCTAGAGGTCATGGGTGTGTTCCCTGCTCCTTCAGACACTCCTATCTCAAGCTGCAGAGCTGGGACAGAGAGTGATCTGAGGGCATTTGAGCTGTGACAGATGTCAGGTCAGCAATATCATGCATGGAAGTAGAGAATTGTGGGGGGGTGGGGGTGGGGACAGAAACCCGGGAATAAGATCTGGTTGTGGACGGGGACAAGGTAGGAAAAGATACACACTCCGTTCTCTCCCTAACAGCCATGCTGTTTTCTGTGAGACAAACACAACTACACTCTACCAACTTAGTGGCATCTCAGACCACCCCTTCCCATCTGTCAGGTACCTCCCCACACATCTCAATCCCTCCCAACCCCTTAGGTCCCTTTCTTTCCAACTCTGTAGCTCCAACTGGACCACTGGCAGCTGAGCAGAGATGAGAAGGGAGGCCACTCCCTGAGGATGAAGAACCACAATTGCAAACACAGAGATCAGAAGAATGGGCTCCGGCCCCTTCCGACATAGAACCACAGACTTACCAGCCGCTCAGTTGGTGGTCAGCTCTCCCTGGGGTCCAGCAGCTTTGGAGGACTCAGCTGCTGTGACTGGAGAACCTGAGCCGGGCAAGCGTAGGGGCAGCACCGGCAGTGGGGGAGGGAAGGTGGTTATTAATAGATACATGAGCACAAGCAGCTCAAATGGCACAGGGGGCACTGAGACCCTGGGACCGACAGATCCTGCCCTCCTTGCCCAAGGTTCAGGAAGAGGGAAGGCCTACAGAATGTTCCCACCAGACTGTCTGAGCCAGGGATCAGTCAGCTGAAGAGGTGTGCCTCCTCTTTGCCTTGAGATCCAAAGAAGCATTTCAGGAGGCAATTGAAAGCGGAGGCAGAGAGGGAGCAGACAGTGGTGGGTAAGAATTAAGAGTAGGTATAGGGAAAAACAAAAAATGAAACAGCAAACGTGATTTGTGGGCCTCTCAGGGCCATTCCAGACCTGGGATGGAGGGGATCCATGAGTGTATTTGGGGCTGGGAGGGATTAAGGCCTTAAACTGAAGACAGGATGGAAATTTTCACAGTGGCATTGCTTCTAAACTCCCTGAATAGGTTGGCTTTCTGTCTGACAGAGTTAGATCTTGGTAGGGTGAGGAACCGACTTAGTCAACCCCAGTGCAGATGATGTGATGGATGCCGGTCAGCCCCACTCTCAGTACCTGTTCTCAGCCTTCAGGTTCTGGCCTTATGGGGGTCAAACAACCCTTTCACAGGGGTCAGATATCAGATACCGTGAATATCAGATATTTACATTACAATTTATAACAGCAAAATTACAGTTATGAAGTAGCAACACAAATAATTTTATGATGCCAAGCATGGTGGTGCACACCTTGAATCCCAGCACGAGGGAGGTAGAGACAGGTGGATCTCTGAGTTCCAGGCTAGCTTGGTCTACAGAGTGAGTTCCAAGACAGCCAGGGCTACACAGAGAAACCTTGTCTTGAAGAACAAAACAAGGCCTAGCATGGTGGCACATGCTTTTAATCTCAACACTTGGGAAGCAGAAGCAGGTAAATCTCTGAGAGTTGGAGGCCAGCCTGGTCTACAAAGTGAGTTTCAGGACAGCCAGGGCTAAGAAACCTTGTATAATAATAATAATAATAATAATAATAATAATAATAATAATAATAATAATAATAATAATATAAAAAATAATAATTTTTATTATTGGGTCAACACAACATGAGGTGCTGTATTAGAGGGTCACAGCATTGGGAAGGGGAAGAACCACTGTCTTAGTAGCTAAAGTAATACCCTGGATCCTCCTTCATTTCTGCTCATGTTCTGAAACTAGCTTGCTTCTGGACATTTTGCCCTAATACAGATGCCTAAGGAATTGGCTTTTTGGGGAGGGGAGGGTGTTAATTTTGTAAACATATGAAATAATAGGTTTCTTGAGCCCAGCATAATGATGCATGCCTTTAATCTCAGCACTCCAAAAGCAGAGGCAGGTGGATCTCTTAAGTCCCAGGGCTATACAGGAAAACCTTGTCTCAAAAACCTTTATGACATTTTTACACGTGTCATTGGATCGTTCACATTCACACCACAGGACCCTCCCTTGTTCCCATTCTTCACAGGAGGCAGCTTTTAAAGCTTCCAGAATGTACCCTGTCCCTCTATGAACTCCCTAATCGATCCCCATCCTTCCTGACCACACCCTTCTTCCATCTTATTCCTGCCTTGTTTAAACTGAGGGCTGAAAGTCCTCCCTACACACGCAGCAGGTGGCTGCTGCCCAGACCTCTCATCTTTGGTCCATTTCCTCCGAAACCAAGGAAACGGGAAAAAAAAATAAATAGTGAAAGGTAACTTTGTTATCACTATTACAATCCTGTCCAACCCCCCCACCCTCCCCAAAAAACCTTAAGGTCTGATCTCCTATGACCAAATACCTGAAATAAAATAAAAAGACATGCTATTTAGCTTATAATGTCTCAGACCTCTCTTTGGAAGTCTTAGACACTGTACTTGGGAGCATCTGGTTATTGGCACAAATATGCCCCCTGCTGGTACACTTTCCTTCTCAGTCTTTCCAGTCAGTCCCTGGATTTTTATTTTAGTCTCACTTCACACACACACTCTTCTGTCTTCCATGCCACCCATACTAGCCACTATATTCCTATCTTGTGATTTCCAGAGAATGCTTAACACAGTTACTTCCTCTAGGGAGCCAGGAAATGCCCATGGCAAAGGGCTCATGGAGCCTTTCCGATTACTCTCAGTTGTGCGAACTGAGCCTTGCCTAGAAAGAATGAACTTCCGAAGAAGAGGGAGAGGCTTTCATCGAGAGACTTCAGGATGAACTAACCAGAGGAGTGGTGAAGGAGATCAAAGCAAGACAATTGGCAGGGCAGGAGGGGAAGGCAGGAAGAGGAGCTGGGATCAGATCAGCACAATGGGCTAGAAAAGACTACAAAGAAATCGGGATTGGGTATAAACCAGAAGAGATGACAGAAACGGAAGGTTGTGGGCATACATTTATTCTTGTGCACAAACCAAAGAATTGTGACACTCAATACTGCAAAGGAAAAGATTGGTTTCCAGGTTAAACAGCAAGCATGGCTGGTGGTGGTCTTCTTGGAAGGACAATCCTGACCCTTCTGGGATCAGACGTGAGTACCTGAAGCTGCAAAGTGCTGGACTTCTACAGGCAGGGTGGGACAAAAAAAGAGGTTTGGGTGCAGTGTTTGCCTGAAGTTTCCCTGGTATCCAGGATAAGCTCCAGAAGGATGGAAGGCCAGCTAACACAGCCACTGCATATCCTCACACCTTTGCTTTAACAAATGCATTCTTCTCCTGAGCTCAGAACTTCCCCCAGACCCCCTCACACAGAGTCGACTTCTTAGTGGCCAACTTTCCTCTCCCCCTTGGTCACTTTCACTCATCCCAGCCTTGTTCCTGGTTTTTGTCTTGCTCCCCAACCACTCTGCTCTATTCACCATTTTTTCTGTCTTACGCTCATTAAGCGGTTCAGAAGAAATTTCCTTTTTTACTTTCTGGATTCTGATGTGCTCAGCACAGGGCCCTGGTTGCTAACTTTCTGTCATCCAAGGAAATAGAATTCTTAGTTTTATTCTGGGTCTAGCATATATAACTCAGACCCATGAATATTGTCCCTGCCTCCCTGTTAGACTCGTTAATTTCACAAGATGCTATGCACGTATTTCTACATGCCACAAATACTCCCCTCTCAGGTTTTCTGCAGTGAATCTCGTCCTCCACAGGATTCTTTTTGAAGCTATCTGACCCTTCCAGTAGGAGGAAAAAAACCTCCTCTTACCTTTGCCTCAAGAGAAGCACACATGTATGTGTATTTGATGCCTTTCTAGAGCAGATTCTTTTGTTGTTGTTGTTTTTCGAGACAGGGTTTCTCTGTGTAGCCCTGGCTGTCCTGGAACTCACTCTGTAGACCAGGCTGGCCTCAGCTATCCGCCTGCCTCTGCCTCCCAAGTGCTGGGATCAAGGGCATGCACCACCACTGCCCGGCTCTAGAGCAGATTCTAACCACACACACACACACACACACACACACACACACCCCTAGGGAACTCGGAGTGAGGACTATGGAGGGGAGAAGGGCTCAGGACACAGTTCAGCCCCTTAGTTGCTTGCCTCATAGTGAGTGAGCATTTTGCCCGAGATCTCAGTGGTCACTCTACAGTGTGCTTTTTACCTAACACTAAAGTGCTGTCCACAGAGAGAAACACAAATGCAAAACAAAAACAGAGACCTGCTGAGACCTCTGGGTGGAGGAGAAACCAGACAGGCAAGGAAATATAGATAAGATTCCAAAGCAGAGATAATGGGCTTACAAGCACCAGCAGGGAGTTGAGGAAGCTGAGGGGAAACACTATCTCTGGCAAGGGGCAATCAGCCTCAGATGTGGGAAGAAAGCCCGGGGACAAAGCAGAAGAAACTTCTGGGACTCTTAAGTTCCATTACTTGGTCCTGGGACCTATTCCCTGCTCACTGGTGCCCTGCCCCAGGCCTCCAGACATGGGCCTGCAACCCTGTTCTGGTGGCTGAAAACCGGGGCCTGGCTACTTGGAAACCACAGGAACTGGGAGTGGCAGCAAAGCTCCTGAGAGACTCTTGATGGTCTGGGTTAGGGACAGGGGATGAGGCCAACTCTGCCCTCCAAATGGGTTCGTCCAATGTGGTAGCTGCTCTGGGGACAAGCACAGTGGGAGCCAAGGGTTCTGCAGTGGGCTGGGGTGCTGGAGTGGAAAATCTGCGGATCTCCTGGACTCGGGCAGTTTTGGGAGGCCCTGAAGTGGGGCCAGGAGTTGAAGGACTCTCGTCAAAACAAAACATGGCAGTTTTAAGTTGGTATGGCTGATGCCGCATGAAATCTAGAGCCTTGATACCCTGCTTAGGGGTCGCCCGAGGTCCCTGGGATTGAGCCTTATTGGGGAGAGTTCGGGCAGCTTGGGGAAAAAAGGGTGAGAGAAGTGGGTTGTAAGCAATAGGTGGTGGGGCACGGATGTTGGGTGAGTATTTCCAGGATGGGGGCAGTGAGGGTGTGGGAGAAGGACTTCTAGGGCGAAGGCCGGGATTAAGGCTAGAGCCAGGTGTAGCTTCTACCACGTACCTGTCGGCACGGCTCTGCCGTTTGGCAAATAGCTCCCCACCCCTCCCCTGCAGCCTTGGGAGCTCAGGGATTCCAACCATAGGGGTCGATCCATTCACTAGCCCATCTAGAAGCCCTCTAGACCCGGGTTTAGGAGCCACAGGGGGTGGAGTCTTAGGCGTTGTAGGAGGTGGGGTTTTGGGAGCCATTGGAGGCGGGGTTTTCGGTGACCCTTGAGATAAAGTCTTGTAACTCCTGCCCCCTAGTGGCTGCATGAAGTTACAGGCTTCAGCTCCGAGGCTTAAAGCGTCCTCCTCTGGACCAGATTCCGCACCTCCCGCCCGAGGTTTTTCATCCAGGTTCTGCACCAGCGATAGCAGCTCGGGGTTGGGCGAGTTCTTCGTCTCTTCCTTTCCAGCCCGGAACATCTGCTTGCGGGTGCCCCGGCGCCTAGCCTCCTGCAGGATGCCGGTGCGGGCAGCCGGCACAGAAATGCGCTGCTCCCGAGCGCTGGCAGCCTCGGGGGCCGTGGGGGCCGCGGAGCCCGGCGCCTCCGGGCGCGCAGAGTTTCTCAGAGGAGTGGACAAGAAGATGGAAGCGGTGGAAGTCATGGCAGCAGCGCTAGGTGGAGTGGGAGGCTCTGGGGCGCCTCCTGGTGTAACGGGCCGGCTCGGGGCTGGGATGTACAAGGAGCTGGTAGCGGTCACAGGACCGGAGGAGCGTTGGGTGCTACTGGAAGCCCCGGAGACCGGCGTGGGGCTGGGCACCACTGTGGTGAAGCTGGGTAGAGGGTTGGACCCCTGTAGAGGGGCTTCGAAGGGGGGAGGGGCGGGGCTAGTGCCCCCCAAGGCTTCATTCACCTTCTTAGGGGCTAAGGGCCGGAAAATCACTGAGGTGGTACCTGACTTTTGCCCTTGTAAACCTGGGGTAAAAGGCCTAGCTGACCTGTTAAAGATACTTGGTGCAGGGCTGGGGGCTCCACCATCTGGGAAGAAGAGGCTAGGGCTAACTGCAGGAGCCGACAAAGGGCTGAGTGGGAGCACAACTGCCTCTGGGGGAGCACTCTGAGCTCGAGGTGGAGACTGCAGACTCTGCCCATTAAGCATGGCTGATGGGCCCACCTGAGTCAGCTCCTGGGAGCTGGAGGCTACACGCTGGCGCTGCTGTTCAAATAGCTGGACCCCTCGCCCAGAGACCTCACTTAGCTGCC
Organism: Rhynchomys soricoides; assembly: GCA_019843965.1. Lineage (NCBI taxonomy): Eukaryota > Metazoa > Chordata > Mammalia > Rodentia > Muridae > Rhynchomys > Rhynchomys soricoides. Next base: position 200,986 of record JADRCH010007660.1, on the reverse strand, counting down.
CTCCCAGTCCAGAGCTCTGACTCTCTGCTGTGGCTGAGCCAGTCCTAGCCAGCTCCATGTCTAGATAAGGGCTGTCCCAGTCGGATTGATTAGTAAGGCTGCGGGCGTCTGAGAAGGCCTCCTCGTCCAGCTCTGACTCACTCGTTGGGGGGATGCCGTCCTCCTCCTCTGTTCCTGTCCCAGCCGCAGCCCCGAAACTCACTAGTGTGTACTTCTTGGCTCTCTGCCGCCGCTTCTTAAACATAAGCACCCCCTTGGAATGAGGGTTAGGGGCTGCTGTTAGCAGGGATGCGATGGTCCGGCATTTGGTCTTGGCCTCCTTCACATTCTTCTCTTGGAGGCTTTCTGCACGTTGCAGTTCTGAGGAGATGAAGAGGTAGATTAAGCAGGGGGCTTCACAGCCTGTTCTAATATTGCTCCCCAAAGCTCCTACCTCCTGTGTTTTTGTTTGTCTGTTTGTTTTTGAGACAGGGTTTCTCTGTGTAGCCCTGGCTGTCCTGGAACTCACTCTGTAGACCAGGCTGGCCTCGAACTCAGAAATCCACCTGCCTCTGCCTCCCAAGTGCTTGGATTAAAGGCGTGCGCCACCACTGCCCAGTATACCTTCTGTTTTTTCACTGAAAAGACCCACAATATCTCTTGCCTGTGGCAAAGTCCTCCGACTTAAGAGACTGAATGGAAGGGGAAAGGTGAAACCAAGGACAGAGACTACCCACCCCACAGCCCTCTGTCCCTCTTCCCTGGATTGCATTCCTATCTTCCAGGAGATGAGCCTTATCCACTTCACACATTCTTCACCTGCCTCCCATTTTTGACTGGCAGGAAAATCAGACACAGCCGTGAGAGAGAAGAGATAAAGGGCACTTTTCTCTTTGTAAGCGGGCTCCTCACAAAGCATCCTTACCCTCCACTCCCCACTTCCCACCTGTTACCCCTATAACCCTAGTTATAGGGACACACAGACTTTTTTTGTAACAGAGTCTCTCTACATAGCCCTGGCTGTCCTGAAACTATGTAGACTAGGCCGGCCTTGAACTCACAGAGATCCAACTGCTGCTGTCTCTCAAGTGCTGGAATTAAAGGCATTACCACACCCACCCCAACATTCAGATTCTTAACACGAGGCTCCTCATTCACAGTTCCAACCATCAAGTTGCTCATTTTCACACATCATGAACATGAATGGAAATAACTCCCCACACTCCTTACTAACGCCAGTCTCCTGAAAGCCAGCTATGGGCACAGTTTCTCCATTGTACTATCTTATTCACAAGTGTTCCAGCTTATACACACATCAGGTCACATATACAAACACAGTGTTGTCAAAGTCAAATACATTTGCATACCTACATGCTCCAGGTAGTCCTTCCCAGAGTTTACCCTGTAGAGGCTCTGGTATAGTGTAGACAGGATTTTAGAACAGATCTTGGCCCTCCCAACTGCTAGAACATTCCTTTGTGCTTCACACCCCTGCTACTCACATCCAGGGATAATCTTGGATCCAAGATGCAGGAAAAGGCAGAGTGCTGCTCTCCAAGGCAACCCCTAAACCTTTAGGAGATTTCAAGGTCACCAGGTTCATATTCTCTTTCTCACACGCTGGTGCTGGTGCTGGGGTAGATGGCTTTGGAGGCTAGCACTGTTTCCTCTCCCATTTGCCCTGTCTTTCAAGTAGAGAACTCAAAAGAGCAGCCCATCAGGTGGGCATGAAAGAGTCTATGTGCTGAAGAACCAAGGCAGGAGTTCCTATACTGTGTGGGGCCTGAGTAGGTGGGGCCAGGAAGTGGGAAGGGCTGCCCTGCTATAAGACCCCGCCCTGGACATGGATACTTTCTTGTCTGTGGTCCCCAGTATCTCTTGGAAAATTCTTGACATTCCATCTACTTTTCTTCTCAAGCTGCTTTCTAATTAGAGACCTCATTCCTTTTGTCCCCACGTGTATAACACCGAATAGCACTATCCATGAGAGGGCAGTCACCAGTCAGAATTCAGTTCTGGGAAAATTACTTCATGAGGATGATTTTCGCTACCTAGATCACATGAACACGGTGAGATAAGTCAACTAAGCATTTAACACACTGCCAAGGCCTACTGTGAGCAGCCATTATGCTTTCTTGATGTAAGCTGCTCGTGAACCACAACACATTCTTGTTTTCAGATATCTTCTCCCAGATTTGCACATACATGTCTTCATGTGTTCACAGTGCACTCTCAATTCTCACCCTTGTCCCATGAGCTTCCCATAGCTCATGAGGCCATAAACCCCTTGCCATGTGGTCTTAGCATCAACCCATTCTGAGAAAGGGGTGGTGGTGACACTTTCCTGAAAGAACGAGGGGAAGGTTGGCAAAAAAGAGACACTAGAGGAGTGTGGCCTTTCCCAAAGACTGCCCTTCCCCCACTGCTGTGACAGTACCCTCCACTCTAGCCCCAGCACTCCCTTGAGTGAGATAAGGTAGTACCTGCATAGAATGGGTCTTGGAGCTCAGGAGCTGGGGCTTTGTCACAGCTGGCTTGGCTGAGGGGCTCTTGGCTGATGGTCTCCATGCTGAGAAAGGCGGTGCTGGCTGGAGCAGGACCAGCTTGAGCCACCCCCAAGGCCTTTTAAAGCCCCTTTGTCTTGTCCCCAGAGCTGGCAGCTGAATGAGCTCACTGAGCTGTTTTTAGAACTTGTCCCCCTCCCTTCTTTCCCTGTCCCATAACTCCTAATGTGATAGACATGGGCACCTGCCTCCCCTTCCCCTCACCCCACCCCCTCTCAAGTATGAGGTCTGCCCAGCTAAAAATAAACCTGAGCCAGTGCATAGGCTCTTGCCCGGGAAGGGAGAGATGCTAAAATGAGAATTAGGGATAAGTGTGGGATCTGAGCATGCATCTGGAGTGTTTGGTAGGATATGGGACACTCTCAGCATGGCAGACTGTAAACTCTTAAGCTTTTAGCCTCTGCAAATTCAAAGACATACAACTCTCTGAACTGAGGATAAGAATGGTGGAAGAGCAGGAAGATTACTAGAGAGAGGGAATCCTGAGATTGCAAAAGTAGAAAAAAAAAAAGCCTATGGGAGGTACAGGGCGGAGAGAAACTTCACTAGATCCTGTTCTAGAGCTCACACCACTGCCCGGGTCCACATTCTTGCCCGAAATAAGAAACCAAAGATCCCTGCCTTTCCCACTTCCTATTTTGCTAGTCCTCAGGAATCCCAAATGAACTTACAAGTAGCATTCATAATGCGCCTACAATTAACAAGGTGAAGAGCCCTACAGCCTCACCCTGCTTTCAGGTGCTCTCTACCCAGAACCATTCATTCTTTCTCCACCCTCCATCCTGACATCTAGCAGACCACCACCACCCAAAACTTCAGATCCTTCCCCGTTTCCCCTCTGTTGCCTGTTCTTAGTTTGAATTGAGCCATTATATAAGATAGTTATAAGATAATGGTTATTTTATAGCAACGGTAACTAGGGACCATGAATAACATTGCTCTCCTCTCCTTCATTACTCTTCCCAACCTGTCCCAAGCACTGTTGCCCAGGGAACGTGAGGTAGGATGTGCGGGTGCAAAGGCACATATTTAGGGCTCAGGGCCTGGTTGAAAACAAAAGGATTCAGGCACTCACTGGCTTGCTTGGCCTTTTGGGTGTAGGTGGTAGTAAGATCTTCTGCCACTGGGTGGGGGACAGGGCCCACCATAGGGATGAGATGAGGACCAGGCCGGAGTGGACCACGGGGTAACAGAAGTGCCTCTGCTGGTGGTGGCTGAAGGGCTGCCCCTTCCTCCCAAGATGGGGAGCTTACGCGGCTGTTGCCCTGGCTAGGAGAGCCAGTTTTAACAGGTGCTGGTTCTGCAGGGCTATCAGACAGGTACACCTCATCAGGTGGGGCTCCTGGAAGGAAAGGCCTTGCAGGACCTCGGCGGCGGGTTCGTCGTGGCTTCTCTTGTGTGGCAGGGCCATCAACATCACTATCTGTCTCTCCATAGTAAGCTTCACTGTCAGGGGGCGAACGAAGACTCCCGGGCTGAAGAGCCTGGGAAATAGAAGCACCTGGGGGCTCAGGACTCAATGGAGATAAGGGTGACAGCACCTGAAGCTCTCCTGGAGATGGAGATCTCACAGACCCTTCATCTGCTACCCTGGAGGATGGAAAAGAGGGCAGAGTTTGCAAGAGGGAGCCACAGAACTACAGCTCTGCAGGGGATGAAGGGGTAAGGCAATGGAGAAGAAGGGACTGGCACACAGGCGGGGTAGGTAGAGACAGGCTAAGAATTGAGGTCCACCAGTCATTCAAATGCCTGCTCCGTTCCTGGGTTGCAGATACATTCCATTGGGAGGTATATGCAAACTTCTCTCCAGGAAAACATAATCAGAAAAAGTACTTGTTAGTTACTGAAACCAGGCCAGTGAGACAGAGCTGAGACAGGCAAGGAGAGACCTAGGCCGGGGAACAAAGGATGGGAGGGTTCCATACCTCCTCACAGTCAGGACAAGTTGATGCCCTGAGGCGTCGATGAGGGTCATGGCACTGGCATGGGAGAAGCTGGTGCAAGAAACCCCGTTGATCGCTAAGAGCTGGTCCCTCTCCCGGAGTCCTGCTCTGCCAGCCTGGCTCCGTCTTCGGATCTGACATGTTGGAGGAGAGAGTGTGGACCATGGAAAGCTCCAAAAAGGACCCGCATGAGAGGTTTTTGTCCTTTGGAGGTGGGGGTGGAGGTGGGGTAAAAAGGGTAGGAAGATGTCTGGGGTGCTACCAGGGAGGCCTGTCCGGAGGGAGAGCCAGGTTGATGGGAGGCAGCAGGGTAATCACTGACTGCAACAGGGATGGGAAATACTCCGCGGCTGAGGTCTAAGAAATGGTGGGTCCCCACCCACCCAGAATGGTCCCCAGTATTTTCTTCCAAGGACAGTATCTCTACTGGCCAGTTCTTTTCTAGGTTTTGAAATCCCAGGTATTCCGGACTGAGGCAACCCAGCTGTATGTTCAGGGAGACTGATGCCGGCTATTAGAGTTCTCACTGCACTGTATGAAATACTGCATTTAATTCTTACGATGGTTTATAAAACTGATACTTTCGTTTCCCACATTTCACAGCCCAGAAAATTAAGACTGTAGGGTGAAGCCATAGGCTAATGGCTTCCTAAGAGAGTCTAGCCTCTAATCTTGCTTAGTAAGAAAATGGATATGACTTAGAGATAGAGGAACTCTGAAGGCATTGGTAGGGCAGGGCAGGGCAGGGCAGGGCAGGGTTGGACTGGGCTGGGCTGGGAGAGACTACTTCAGCTTGCCAGTTTAGTCAGAAAGAAATTAGAACCTCCTCTCCATTCCTGGGGTTTGGAGTAGAGAGACTCACACACTTAGGGGAGCAAATACTGATGACCAAGCCCAGCCTCTTCTCCTATAGTGTTGAAGCAGGGCCTCCTTTTTGCTCTGCTCCCTGAAACCAGAATTGGCTTTGCTAATAGTCCTCCAGGAGCTTATGGTCACAGTCCGCTCCCCTATAGCCTTGAGCATGCTTACCTGCCCACCTGCCCACCACCTCTTCTTCACAAACCTCCACTCTGCCCACCCCCACCCCTAGCCCAGAAGGCCACCACATGACTCTTCCCAACTTCCCTTCTCCATGAGACATCATTTCAGGGGCTCTCCCTTACCTTAGATACCTGTAAAGGTTTCCTCTGTTCGGCCCCCCCCTGAAGTCGGAAGCCCCAGGGTGCTCCCCCTGCTAATGTAACCTGCACCTCCTCCTCAGCACCCATCGCACAGCTTGGCCTGTGGCCCCCGGAGTTTGGACAGTGTCCCTGAGAGAGAAGTTGAGGTGCTGGTACCCTGTCCGGCCTGCCTGTCCGGCTGTCTTGCTCCTGCCGACCCAGGCCTTCCTCCCCACCCCCACAGGCAGGCACCTTGGCCCTGGGATCACTACAGTCCAGTACACATGCCTTGTCAATCACAACTTGCTCAAAATAGTTGCCGGCTGTATTCTCCCTCCCCCAACTGTGTTACTCCTAGAACTAATTATAGTACACACTTCTGCCCTCCATGTCCTCCCGTTTACTGCATGGACCTTTTAGTCAGGACTCAGGCACCATGCCTTCCTCCAAGGATCACGAACCTAACTGCTTTTGGCCAAAGTCCTTTGGAAAGTGACATCAACAGAGGCTTCAGTCCCAGAGCTGCTAAGCAATGATGGGGTTTGCTCCCATGCGCTCCGCAGAGAAGAGTGCTGCTTGGCTGTTTGAACTGGCTCTTGAACCAGGGCCTACTTGTGCACTCTGCCACAGTTACTGAAAGGATGAGGTTTGTGAAAGTAATCCCAGCACTTGGGGGACACAGGCAGCTGGGTCTCTGAGTTCAAGGCCAGCCTGTTCTATAGAGCAAGTTCCAGAATATCAGGGCTACACAGAAAAATCTAAAATACATACATACATACATACATACATACATACATACATACATACATACAT
>JADRCH010007660.1:63542-194517 GCA_019843965.1 Rhynchomys soricoides | reverse complement strand
CATACATACATACATACATACATACATACATACATACATACATACATGGATGGATAAGAGTTTATGTATCAAGTGGCCAGAAACGACAGACCCAAGCCTCAAACGTCCCTCCAAAGGGTACAGTTAAGGAATATGTGTAAGGTGACTCATCATTTCAAGCCTGATGCCTGACCTAAGTTTTATCCCTAGTACCCACATGGTGGAAGGAAGGAACTGACTCCCAAACTTGTCCTCTGACCTCCACATGTACCTTGGAGTGTTCTAAGGTTGGGGAAAGGGAACGGTGGTGAAGCGATCGATGGGTGCTCTGTACAAGATCATTTTTACGTTTCCTCCTGTGATACTACAGATGGAATCAGGCTTTATGCATGGTACAAAACAGCTGGAGTTCTGAGCTATAGCCCCAGCCTGCACAGCTCTGTCAGGTGTGTGTGTGTGTGTGTGTGTGTGTGTGTGTGTGTGTGTGTGACACTTGCAGGGGTCCAAGTGAAAAGTCAGCTGTTTTCAACAAAGGCAGCCCCCAAGCCACTGAAGGGGAAGCAACCTCACAACTGTTGTTAATCCTGCACACATATCACACAACAATCTATCTATCTATCTATCTATCTATCTATCTATCTATCTATCTAATTTATATGAATACAGTCGATGTCTTCAGACACACACCAGAAGAGGGCATCAGATCCCATTACAGATGGTTGTAAGCCACCCTGTAGTTGCTGGAACTGAACTCAGAACCTCTGCAAGAACAGTCAGTGTTCTTAACCACTGAGCCATCTCTCCAGCCCCAACAATATACTTTTTAATTAGTGACATTTAAAGTAAATTAGAGTCAAGAAACTGAACATAAGGGATTCAAGGGGGCTGATGCAGGTGTGCTCCCATTACTACTGGAAATCTGTATTCTCTACTGTGGGACTGGGGACTGTGTGGAAGTTTAATCACCTCTGATTCAGTTGTTTTGATACCTCTTCCTTAAAGCGTTTTCTGACCAGCTCCCAGCTCCTCCTTCCTTGGGCAACACTGGTTCTTGTTCACACTTCTATTTTTCAGCTGATCATGTTGATTATTTTTCAGCTGATCATATAGATTTATATGTCAGCTGATCATGTTGATTATTTATATGTCTCCTAGACCACTAAAAAGTTGAAGGCATCCAAGCAGTGGTGGCGCATGCCTTTAATCCCAGCACTTGGGAGGCAGAAGCAGGTGGATTTCTGAGTTCGAGGCCAGCCTGGTCTACAGAGTGAACTCCAGGACAGCCAGGGCTACACAGAGAGACCCTGTCTCGAAAAACAACAAAAAACCCCAAACCAAACCAAACCAAAACAAAAAGTTGAAGGCAAGGAATGTGTGCTGTGGTCCACAATCTGTTTTTTGTTTTGTTTTGTTTTTCTTTTGAGGCAGTCTCATGTAACCCAGATTGGACTCCAAACTCCTGATCTTCTTTTCTCCACTTTCCAAGCCACGAGCTGCATTTTATTATATTCTGTATCTCAGCTTGTTACCAGTAAACGTTTGCTGAACTAAATTACTATCACAATGTAAAGCAGGGGAGGGGGTCATGGAAACATGGATACAGAGATGTGTGTGTAAACAGGGGGCTGTTGATATTAATAAAATCTCTACTTATTTCTATGTTTCCATTGCACACATGTCCCACATTATAAAACCTTTTTCTGTAACAAAACATAACATTCTCACGTCGTAACTGGTCATCAGTGGAAAGAGTTTGTGACTAGGGGCAAGAAGAGGGAACTCTATGTCCTGGAGCTGGAGTCAGGTGGTTGTAAGCCTTCCAGAAGTAAATATTAATTGGGGATTTCTACTCCACCTTAGATCATTTAGTTGCCAAATGAAGAACACAAAGCCTTAAAGCACTAGAGCTGGGCAGATATCAACCCTCTATGCTATTTTGTCTACTTCCCTGTCAGTAACCCTGAGATAACACTTGCCAAGTTCCACCTGGGCCACTCCTACTCCAAGAGGCTGGCCCTCATGGCCATGCGCTCATGATCCACCTACCCCATGATGACTTCTTTCTTTTTCCTCTCTTTGCTCTCTCTTATGGTCCTTGCCTCAGACCCCAAGCCCAGGAACCAAAGTCCCAACTACCTCTCTTCCACCCAGCTACAAGCTGTAGGCATCTTTATTAACCAGTCGTGGATAACTTGGGGAGCAGGATTTATATAACAAAAGCTGATATTGATCTGCTCATCTTGGAGCAACCAGATCTTAGGGTACAGAATTAGCATTTGAATACAAGCAGCACCAGACCAACCCACTATTGTTCTGCTGGTGTGTGATAAATCCTAATTATGATACAGTTCTAAAAATCAGAATTTAGAGTTAGAAGAACAATATATGAGTTCTTGTTACCTTACTATTAGTGTGATTTTACAAAGTTACTCATTGATTATTCAAATGTTTGTATGTGGATATGTGCATGTGACTTCAAGTGACTAGAGGCACAAGAAGAGGGCATTACTAAAGGAAATACAGGGACAAAGTGTAGAGCAGAGATTGAAGGAAAGGCCATCCAGAGACTGCTCCACCTGGGGACCCATCCCATATACAGTCACCAAACCCAGACACTACTGCTGATGTCAAGAAGTGCTTGCTGACATAAGCCTGATATAGCTGTCTCCTGAGAGGCTCTGCCAGAGCCTGACAAATACAGAAGCAGATGCTCTCAGCCAAACATTGGACTGAGCACAGAGACCAATGGAGGAGTTAGAGAAAGGACTGAAGGAGCTGAAGGGGTTTGCAACCCATAGGAAGAACAACAATATCAACCAACCAGACCCCCATCCAGAGCTTCCAGGGACTAAACCACCAACCAAAGAGTACACATGGAGGGACCCATGGATCAAGCTGCATATGTAGCAGAGGATGGCCTTGTCTGGCATCAATGGGAGGAAAGGCCTTTGGTCCTGTGAAGGCTCGATGCCTCAGTGTAGGGGAATGCTAGGGTGGTGAGGTGGGAGTGGGTGAGTGGCTGGGGGAGTACTCTCACAGAAGCAGGGGGAGGGAGGATGGAACAGGGGGTTTCCGGAGGGGAAACTGGGAAAGGGGATAACATTGGAAATGTAAATAAATAAAATATCCAATTAAAAAAAAAAAGAGTGCATTATATCTCCTGGAGCTGGAGTCATAGGTGGTTAGAAACCTCTCAGTGTAGGAAACAAATGGGTCTTTTCTAAGAGCTGCAAACATTCTTAACTGCTGAACCACCTCTACCAGTCTTAGTTTTACTTTTTGTTTTTATATTTATTTATTTATTTTTACCAATTAGTCTTTTATTTTTACGCACCAATATTTTACAGAAATAAGAGTTAACCTGAAATTACGTATCCTCTCACTCCTGTCACTGTATTATTTTTATTTATGGTGTGTGTGTATGTGTGTGTTAATGAATACAACTAAAGTCCACACTACTCAGAGACTGAGGCAGAAAGATTGCTTGGGTATTAGAAGGTCAAGATCTGCCTAGCTTGCACAACATAGCAAGAGCCCACCTTAAAAAAATAAGTCAAGTGCTACCTATATGCCAGCCATTATGCTATACCAATGGCTTTAACTAACACTCACTGCATACCAGAATCACCCACAACACCTTGACAACTATGGGTTCGCCTAAAGTAAGACACACACATCCCCAATCCCCTCATTATTGGTCTACTACCAGGCAGTGACTGAACACTCACTGGGCAAGCACCCTATACTGAGCTCAATCTAACACCTACAGCCTTTCTTTATTTATTTACCTTTTTGAGACAAGGTCTCACTACACAGCCCAGGCTAGCCTTGAACTTTTTTTTTTTAAAGACAGGGTCTTATATAACCCAATCTGGCCTTGAACTTGTTATAAACAAGGTGGTGCTTGAGGTTCTAATCCTCCTGCTTCTGCCTCCATTCTAAGTGCAAGGTTGAGTTATAAGAAAATTTAAAATGCAATTCATAGCCTCCATCTTCAAGCTGTGGATCTTAGCTCTTATTAGGAGTGTGTAACTTTAAGCAAGACAGATTATATCTGCTTCCTTATGGTGAAATATGAATCAGATAAATCATGTGAAATGCTAAGGTTAGGGCTCAAGCTTAGGCAGCTCAAGTGCTCAACAAATGTTTGTTGCATTTGGCAAGTTCTTAAACTAGACAACTGTTAGTCAGCAAGAGAATCATCCAGGAGGGAGTCATCTGTGAAGCTTAGAGAAAGCGAATACTGTTTGCTGACCCCCATCTCCAAAACTGAACTACATCTAGGTGGATTAGAAATGTACATTTCTAGCCAGGTTTGGTAGCATATGCTTTTAATCCCAGCTCTCTGGGGGCAGAAGCAGAAGGATCTCTATGAGTTGGAGGCCAGTTGGATCCACACAATGAATTCAGAAGGGTTACACAGTAAGACCTCCTAAAAAGGAAGAAAGGAAGGAAGGAAGGAAGGAAGGAAAAGAAAAAGAAAAAGAAAAAAGAAAAGACAAGCAGGCAGGCAGGCAGACAGACAGACACAAAAGCAGAGTGGTGGTAATGAACCCCTTTAATCCCAGCACTTGGGAGGCAGAGGCAGGCAGATTTCTGAATTCAAGGCCAACTTGGTCTACAGAGTAAGTTCCAGGACGTCTAGGGCTACACAGAGAAACCTGTCTCCAAATAAATAAATAAATAAATAAATATGAAAGAAATTAATTTACATTTCTAACAAGTCTCAGCTGATACTGATCCTAGGAACCATTGATATTATTTTAAAACTGGATAGAAACAGGGCTGGTGACAAAGAACATTGGCTGCTCTTCTAGATGACTTGGGTTTAATTTACAGCCATCCACATATCTTTTAAGAAGATTTTGTTAAACTCCAGTTCCAGGGGATCCAGTGCCCTCTTCTGGCCTCTGCAGGCACTGTATTCACAAACTGCACAGCCATACTCAGACGAAACACCCACACATAAGACATTTAAAACAAGCTAGACAGAAACAACTGACTGGTTAGTAACACACATGCAAACTTAAATACCCATTTTTCTCTAAGCATGCATTACTGTGTAACTACCATTACATAGGTAAAACAAAAACAAACAAACAAACAATTTTGCTTACTCTGTTCATGAAACCTAGAACCTGAGTTGGCCCAAATCAGTGCTTAAAGCGTAACAGTACAGAAAGGATTACAAATGCTGCAGCGAGGAGGTGGAAACATAAAAATTGTACTGTGAGTTCAAGGTGACCATGGAATACATATGCAGTTTCAGAATAGTCTGCCTATAAATTGAGATCCAGTCTCAAAAAACTGATAGAGGAAAAAAGAGCAATAATTATTGATTACTTAAAATTATTCTCTAAAGAGTTTTACAATTACTGAAACAATTGTAGCTCTTTTAACGGAGAGCAGGGATATCTTTATATTCTGGTAGAGTTTTACCTCTATAAAAAAGGGAACGTCATAAAATGGTAACTAATCTTTATTGAATAAACACTATACTATACGATCTTAGGAATTCACTGTTCGGTAGGCATTCTTTTCATTATAAAAAATAAATCGGGGCAGAAGTTGTCCAAATATTGAACTAATCGGCCCAAACTCGAACTAATACGCTCACAATCTCATAGCAAGGTTTAGTACCCACCCTACCACAACCACGTGTGGCTCAAAGGTCAGGGTGAGCTCTACCTAAGGGACGAAAATCAACCGGGTGAAAGGTTAACAGGAAGTGGATACAGACCAGCGATCCTTAATGTCACCACACGACGAAGGGAGTGTTACTAAAAATAATCTGACCTAGTTTTCTCAATACCCTCTCAGCTGGTAAAGCCATAAAGAAAATCTGGAAAGCAAAAAAAAAAAAAAAAAAAAAGGGCATGAAACTCAGCAATACTTTCCAGAGTGCGTCCATGACAGGATAGAACACATACGCACGCGCAACATCCGGGTTCCCGGAAGCATGCCAAAGGCCGACGTGGCAGAAGGAGTGGCCTGGCCCTAGAGCATGGGGCGGAACTTCCGGGGACGACACGCCAGCCCCCCTCGGAACCGGAAGTCGAGCCTGGGAGCCTTGACGTTAGGAACGAAGTCGAACCTGGATCTGGAGCCGGGTGAGGAGTGGCATCGCGAGGTTGCTTGGTGGGGAGGAATGCTGAGGAGAGGCCAGGGTATTTCTGGCCTGATCGCTGTCCGGTTTTAGAGGAAAGGGAGGAGCCTGGAGGCGGGGCCTAGAAAGAGACCCTCACCTCCCGCATCTGTGACCGGTGATCGGTCTCAGGTCCCCAGACCCCTCCCTTCACCTCCTGGCCCAGGTTCCGGCTCCCGCCTCGCCCTCCCAGCATGTTGAAGGGCAATAGAGGATTGGTCTTTACTGCTTAGTGAATGGGCGATCTTCGTGGTCCTAGAGGCTGTCTTGGCTTCCCGATCTCGATCTCTAGAGCTCTCAAGCCTCCGCATCTCGGGTACCTTCAGAGTTCTAGGAAACTTGCCCCGCCCCTTTGGGTTGTCACCCTTTGGGACTGTCTACCTAGAATGGAGTCTATATTGGAGTTTGACTCCAAGCTTATTCCGCCCCTTTCCCTCCTTCTGGAACTTAGAGAGGGACGTTCCAAGCCTTGATGTTGGTGGCAGGTGCAACGTTTAGGGTTTGGAAGGACAGTTCCTAAAGTGGCTTTCACTTTACAGAGTTTTCAGTCCGGGAGCGGTTCAGCTTTTGGGCTCTCCTAGCAAAGAGAGGCCTATTGTTCTACTGCAGCACCTGAGAGGAGGTCTCACTCTTCCTGGGCCTCTTCTGTCTGTAGAGTAATTAGAATGATAAGATGTTTAGATCTCCAGATCCCTTCTTGGAATGACCCTTGAAAGGACCTCCAACTCATCCTTCTGTTGCTGGGCAAGATTGTAATAGTTTGATAGCAACCTATCAAATAAACTTTAGAACAGCAACAGAATTACAGGTATGCTTTTGGGTTTAGAATACCCATAGTCTTCTGCTTGAGGGATGAGATAAATGATCTTGCTCAGGGAATATTGCTATATTTTTTTAAAATCTTAATGTTTCATTTGTGAGGCTAATACATTCTTTTCGTGGAAAGACTAGGGTCAGAGTAACGTTTGTGTTATTGAAGGTCAGACAACGAATATTGTTTCTCCTGAACAGCTACTTTACAGTTTTTCTTTGGTGTATGTGTGTGTGGTTGAATCACTTTGCCTTAGTGGTTAAAAAACAAAAACTCAGTATATTTGAAGTTACTCTGTTTTGGGGATGAATGGATGACTTGGTGTTAGATACAGTAAATGGAAAGTGGAAACATTGTTTTATTTACCTGTAACATCATGGTGGTTATCGGGCGGAGGACTCTGTGTGACTAGACACTGAAAATCATACCACTGGAGAATGGTGGCTGCTGTTCTGTTCCATTAGGTCTGTCTGAAGTTGAAATTTATACCTTCTTGGCAGTGACACAACATGGGGTTCACAGTAACAAAATCCTTGCTTTGAGGAAAGTGACTAGGTCCTGGCGGGGGCAGGAAGTTTCTGAGATCCTGTGGTAGTGTGGGAACAGTTCAACTGATCACTGCCTGATAAGGTCAATCCCTTTTCGTCTGTTACCTCCTTCCCTGAATAGTTGCTCTCTCCTTAGAAAGTTTGTTTTGACTGATTTCTTTCTTTTCCTTCATTCAATAGGTGAGATTGAGTCGGGGATGCTCTCATAATGAATGTCAACCAGTCAGCTCCACCTGTTCCATCATTTGGGCAGAACCAGCCCATCTACCCAGGGTATCATCAGTCTAGTTATGGTGGGCAACCAGGACCTGCAGCCCCTGCTACCCCCTATGGAGCCTACAATGGCCCACTGCCAGGCTATCAGCAGGCACCTCCTCAAGGTATGTTTCCAGGTTCCTTTTGAGCTAAGGAAGGGAATAAGCAGTCTTCGGGTTAGATTGTGTTGCTTTAATGAAGCTGCTTAGGGACTGTGACTGAGGAACACGAGTCTGGCTCTCTGAAAACGAAGGCCCTGGGAGTAGTCTTGTCTCATCTCATTTTTACATGTGACTGCTTCTACCTAAGCAGTAATATGCCATCTAGTAAGAAGGCATCTTCCAGATTCAATAACAGCTAACTTTGGTGGGTGTCACCGTGGACAGCCTCATTACTGTTACTGTGTTCCTAAGAGCCAGATGGAAGGGTTGTGGTCATAACTCTTCTGTTGCCTGTTGACTTCATCTCCCTGAAGTCACTTGTTCCTCATATGTGTTGAGAATGCTTCTTATTTGACTTCTGGTTCTTACTATAATGCTACTCTAGGACACATTTGTCTGTAAATGAATCCAAGTGGAAAAGTGTATTTGTATGCCTGACTTGTAGAACTCCCTGGATCTTTTTCTGTCTTCATTTTCCTCTGCTTGGGTTTCCTCTTCTTGGGTGATCTGTAATATGAGTGAAATAAGAGAATTTGGTGTGGCATTAGATTCTATGTGTGTCTCTTAGGGAGTTGAATGTAGGCACTGTGTAGACATGCTTTAGTGTTGAGCTACGCTGCTGCCAGCCCTCGGTTTTGTTTTCTATTACTTTTCTAAGAAGGGTAGCTGGTCCTCTGCATGTTAACCTGGCAGACCTTATAAAGTTATTAAT
Organism: Rhynchomys soricoides; assembly: GCA_019843965.1. Lineage (NCBI taxonomy): Eukaryota > Metazoa > Chordata > Mammalia > Rodentia > Muridae > Rhynchomys > Rhynchomys soricoides. Next base: position 185,906 of record JADRCH010007660.1, on the reverse strand, counting down.
AGTAGACTTTTGGTTATGCTGGCTGAAGAGGTAGAGTATGCCAAACTCTATGAGTCTTTTTGTTGTTGTTTTCCAGGCAGGATTTCTGTATGTATCCCTCTCTGTAGTCCACACAGGCCTGGAATTCAGGGATCAGCCTACCTCTGCCTCCCTAGTGCTGGAATTAGAGGCGTGAGCCACCACTGCCCAGCAACCAAACCCTATGTTGTTTAAGAGTGGATTCCACAAGGCCTACTGTCACAGGCCTGTAATTCCAGTTATAAGGGAGGGTGCAGTAGGAGGAATCCAGCTTCAAGGCTTGCCTAGGCTGTAGAGTGAGTCCAAGTCCAACTTAGGTTACAGTAAGGTTCTGTCTAAACATAAAAGTGAAAAAGAAGTTATAAATCATTAGCAAAGTGCTTGCCTAACAAGTATGAGATCCTAGGCTCAGTCCCCAGGACCACCAATGAATGAATGAATGAATGAGGTGGGTAGGATGGTTTTAGAGGCTTGAGATAGCTCAGCAGGTAAAGGTGTTTACCACTAAGAATAATGACCTAAGTTCAATCCCTGAGATACACACCATGGAAGGAGAAAGCAGGTTGTCTTCTGATCTCTGCATGCAATAAATACATAAATATAATTTTACGGGGGTTAGAGAGATGGCATAGTGGTTAAGAGCACTTCTTATTCTTATAGATGATCCACATTCAATCCCAGAACTCATATGGCAGCTCAAACCATCCATAACTCCAGTTTCAAGGGATCCAGTTCCCTCTTCTGACCTCTGCAGGCACCAGTCACGCATGTAATGCACTGACATCCATGTGAGCAGAACATTCTTACACACAAAATAAAATACATAAATCTAGTAAATAAATACATAAAAAACCTTTAAGACAGTAGATTTAAAAAAGAGGGGAAGTAAGTCTCAGTCAGGCAAGGCATGGGTAGGTTTTGAAAAGGAATGAAATATTACCACTTTAATCACACTGTAAAAAACAAACAAATCGTGAAGTAGTAAAATTAGGTCTTGGTTCTTTTAGAAGTGCCCTGTTCTGGGGTGGAACTTTGACTGTACAGAGTCCACTTTTGCTTTGTTACGTTTGACTTATCAGAGTGGAGTTTGTCATTCTCTTTTGAAAGAGGTTTGTTATTGAAGGGAAATCTATCTGGTTCTGCTACGGGTAGTGAACAAGTTCAGCTCATGAATCTGATTTCTCCGAAGGGCCACGAACATTTCAAAAGTATGGCTAAGCTTAGTGGAAGTAGTTTTGAGGGCAGATCTGATCACAGAAAGGCCAGAGCCCAGCTTGTGTGAGAATGTAGGTAATGGCATTAACAATGGAATAAGCCACCTGTCTTGACAGAGGAAAAAACGAGGTCTCCGACTTGTGAGAACTCTCCTGAACACGGAAGTGGGCAAGAAGAGCATGAATAGGATATAGGAAGTGTACAAAGGAGAGGTCAGAGCATCCTTTCTGGTGGCTGGCATAGCTCAGTGAAGGAACACTTGTCTAGCATGCATGAAGCCCTGGACTTACCCCCCAACACTATAAAAACAAACACTCAGACACGCCCCCACCTCCACCCTCAGGTTCGTGAAGGTCTGGTCCTCTTGACTCCCAAATGCCAGGATTATGGGTGTATACCACCGTGTAGTTTATTTTAGATTCACTACATTTTTATTTTCTTTTACTGGTGAGAATGTTTTGCCTGCATGTATGGATTCAGAAATCAGAAGAGGGAGTCAGATCCTCTAGAACGGGAGTTAGAGATAGTTGTGAGCCACCATGTGGGTGCTAGGAATGGAACATAGGTCCCTTGCAACTAGAACCCAGGTCCTAAACTACTGAGCCATCTTTCCAGGCCCTGGCAGGTGCTGGGGGTTGAATCCAGTGCTTCATACTAGGCAAGCAACTGACCACATCCTTAGCCCCTAATTTCTTTTTTTTCTCTTTCTTTCTTCCTTTGTTTGTTTGTTTGTTTGTTTCTTTTTATTTTTTAAAGATAAGGTTTCTCTGCGTAGCCCTGGCTGTCCTAGAACTCACTCTGTAGACCAGGCTGGCCTCGAACTCATAGAGATCTGCCTGCCTCTGCCTAAGTACTCTGATTAAAGCTGTGCGCCACCACACCTGCTTAGAGCCCTACTTTCTTATAGAATAGTTCATTGTATTCTTGCTCATTCTTCTTCTGCATCACCCTCTACATGTATCCAAGTTGTGGAGTCAGATGTTTTCCTGAAAAAAGTTGAAGGCTGTCTTAGATTGAATGAGAAAGTGTCTGTTGGTCAGAGGAAGGTCCTACATTGTGTTGCTCTGACTAGCTTCAGAATCAGGGCAAGTAGCCTGTTTGTTGGCCATCCACCTGCCAAATACTGCTGCAGTGAGAGTGCTGTGCTGTCCCTTTTGCTGTGCAGCTGGAGGGTGGGGTCAGTGAAGGTTTCTTTTGCTGATTCTTGTTTTGCATTCCTGCCTCAAGTTGGAGGAGAAAGTTATTTCCCATCTACTTAGTTTCTGTCCTTTACCCTCAGGTGTGCCAAGAGTCCCACCTTCCTCAGGGGCACCTCCAGCCTCTGCAGCACAGGTCCCTTGTGGTCAGACTACATATGGCCAATTTGGCCAAGGTGATATACAGAATGGGCCAAGCTCTACAGCTCAGATGCAAAGGTATGTACTGGGTGAGCCTAAAATCAGTGTGATGAAAGTAGGTTAGGAATGTTATGAGGGTCTATTTTTTTTTTAATCTAGCTTATTTGTCTTCTTTATTACATTTATTTTGTGTGTATGGATGATATGTGTGCGGCATGTGTGGAGAGTCAGAGGACAACTTGTCGTAATCAGTTCTCTCCTTCCAGTATGTGGGTTCTGGGGATCAAACTCAAGTCTTTAGGCTTGATAGCAAGCATCTTTATCCACTGAGCCATGTTGCCAGCCTTCCCAGGTTACAGGTACTACTAATATCCAGCCCTGTTATGGACCCATCTTAGTACCTGGGTTCTTTCCATATTATATTTTTGTGAACTTGGATTTTTTCCCCCACTTTACCAGACATCTATTCCCACAATGGTTCCAGTCCTCATGAGCTTATGCTAAGGAGGAAATGGGATGGATCTCAGGGCTGTCTGTATCTGTCTCCCTTTTCACTAGGCCAGGCACTTAGTAGGACTGACTGGTTAAATTTGTACATGGCCAGTTCTGAAATGAAAAGACTCAGAAGAAAAGCTGCATAAATGAGAACCTGATAAAGTTGTCTTTGCATCAGAGTATGTGAGAGAGGTCACGTCTGTCTGAATGTTGTTTGTGTTCTGGTAAGAGTTTAAAAATATAACCAGGTAGTGGATATGGAAATGGAAAAATGGTTTCTGGCACTTACCAAGTGTCTTGTATTAATACATTAGCACTGAGTGTAAGTCTTAGAGTGTAAGGCAAACATGGGATACAATTCATGATAATAGCAGACAAATAGGAGAGTCAAGAAGTTGGAGAAGCAGGCAGATTTTCAGTATGATTTACTTTGTTTGTTTCAGGACAGGGTCTCACTGTGTAGCCCTGGCTGTCCTGGAACTTGTTCTATAGACCAAGTTGGACCTCAAACTCACAGAGATCCACCTGCCTCTGTCTCCTGAATGCTGGGATTAAAGGCCTGGGAGAAAGAGGAGGGAATCATGAAGGAGACACATGTAGGGCCTTTTGGATGTAGTGGTTTGTACTTTCTGATTGTTTTCATTCATATATGTATATGTGTGTGTGTGTGTGTGTGTGTGTGTGTGTGTGTGTTACATCTTACACGTAAGTTGGGAATCAGTTTTAGACTTTGGTTCTAGCTCGTTCTGTTATACTTTTACTGTTTTAGTTTTCTATCTGCTCTGTCTCATTATTTTACTGTAGATTTAGATTACATAGAAGAACTATAGATGCTATATAGAGGTGTGGTGGAACATTTGACAGAATAACACTGGGTAGTTGATAGCATTGATTCACACTACTAGAGCAGTACCATGCGATATAATTAGTCTGACAAGATTTATTGAGCATCTGCTGTGTGGTTAGCAGGATGTTCAGCGTTGTGGACCACAAAACAGTACAAAGCCCAACAAAGAGCTTGAGGTAAGGGTCACTAGCAGAAATACTAGTTGAAAACAATACTAGGGATGGGGGTAATGGGCTAGTTCACCATTAGAGTACTTGCTTGTCTAGCATATGCAAGTGTCTGAGTTCAAGTCTCAGTACAATACACATAAAAGAGATATCAGTTGAAAGAGGAGTAACTGGCTGGCTGGCTAGATGAATGAATAGATGAGTGTTAAACTCAAGAACAGAAAGAACTGATCAAATATAAAGTACTAGTTATTTAGTAGAGATAAGATAAGGCAGGGAGGGACTGGGGAGATGGTTCAGTGAGCAGTAGTGCCTGACAGCCTCAGTTTAAGTACTACAACCAATTCCAGTTGCGTAGTGCACATCTGTAATCCCAGCACTCTTGCAGTGAGATGGGATGTGTAGACAGGAGAATTGGGCAGAAGCTTGAGGTCTAGCTCTCCTGGAGTGTGCAGTGCGGCAGAAACTAGAAAGGCTGCTTCAACATGGTGGAAGTGGGGAGCTGCTGTCTGAAGCCTGCCCTTTCACCTCCACACCTTCACTAACCTTGGCATGCACATGCGCACACACACAGCACTCTGGAGGCAGAGGCAGGTGGAGCTCCGTGAGTCTGAGGCCAGCCTGCTCTACAGAACGAGTTCCAGGGCAGCCAAGAATACACGGAGAAAGTCTATCTCAGAAAAACAAAAAAACAAAGTTGACCAGTCCAGCTTTATTTATTCAGTTTCACATTAGTGAGCACTTGTTGTAAGTCTGCTTATGTGTGCCTTTCCTTTCAACTTTCTCAGGTGTAGACCACAAAACTGAGGCAGTATGTCAATGTAGGATTGAAGCTCAGGAGATGGTAACATGTCTATCAAAATAAATAGTATTCGACTTGAAAGTGCTTGGTATGTGTGGAGAGAGCCTAGTGGCTTTGCCACAGCTATATATATGTGAAGCTATCAGAGAGCTCAGGATGAACATAAAATGCCAGAACACAGTGTAGCTTCCTGTTACGTTGTGGAACTCTGCAGCTTTGACAGACATCCCACCTTCAAGTCACCTCTGCTTTCACTCTCTTTACAGGGTCCCTGGTTCTCAGCAGTTTGGGCCCCCATTGGCCCCTGTGGTCAGTCAGCCAGCTGTGCTTCAGCCCTATGGTTCTCCCCCCACAAGTACACAGGTGACTGCACAGCTGGCAGGAATGCAGATCAGTGGTGCTGTGCCCCAAGCCCCTCCCCCTTCTGGGTTGGGCTATGGTAAGTAGTGGTGGGGCCAGGACACCATCGTACGCTTTTCTGAAATTTTTATTTCCTTCACCTTTGAGCCCCAGATGCAGGGATAGTCCTTTATTTTTTGTTTGTTTGTTGCTTTGGTTTTGTTTGTTTGTTGTTATTTTGTTGACGGGAGCAGAAATTACCAAATAAGGCAGAATGACTTGGCCTTCACTTCTACCACTTCTGTCTCTCAGGTCCACCAACATCATTGGCCTCAGCCTCAGGAAATTTCCCTAATTCTGGTCCATATGGCTCCTATCCTCAGAGCCAGGCTCCTCCCCTTAGCCAGGCTCAAGGTCATCCTGGCGTCCAGCCTCCCCTGCGATCTGCCCCACCACTGGCTTCCAGCTTCTCATCCTCAGCTTCAGGTGGTCCTCGGATGCCTTCCATGACTGGTTCACTCCCGCCCGGACAGGGCTTTGGAAGTCTCCCAGTGAACCAGGCTAACCATGTGTCCTCGCCTCCTGCTCATGCTCTGCCCCCAGGCACCCAGATGACTGGGCCCCCAGTACCACCACCACCACCTATGCACTCCCCTCAGCAGCCGGGTTATCAGCTGCAGCAAAATGGTGAGTTCTTTCCCAGCATCTGGCTAGAAGTCAAAGGCTTCAGCTATTGAGAGTTTTTGTTTCTTTTGGTACTGCTTGCTAAGTAAACCAGATGGGACAGCTTTAGGGCACCATTGCTAGGATAAGACATTTCTGATGCTTCTTAGTTCATTCAGATAGTGTGGCCTTTATTTGAGTGGCTTCCTCAGGCACTACTAGACCTCATAATCTGTTTCTAAGGGTCCAGTTGTTTTCCTGAGGCTTGAAGAAGAGATAGGGTGGGCTGGAGAGTTGGCTCAGCAGTTAGGAGCACCAATTGATCATGCAGAGGTCCTGAGTTCAATTCCCAGCAACTGCCTGGTGACTCACAACCATTTGTAATGGGATCTGATGCCCTCTTCTGGTGTATCTGACAGCTACAGTGTACTCATATAAATACAATCAATCAATCAATCTATCTATCTTTAAAAAAACAGAGAGAGAGAGAGAGATAGGGAAGGGATTTTGAGTTTGTCAACCTTGTGCCCTTGTCTCTCAGGTTCCTTTGGACCAGCCCGAGGCCCTCAACCTAATTATGAGAGCCCATACCCTGGAGCACCTACCTTTGGTAGTCAGCCTGGGCCTCCTCAGCCATTGCCTCCTAAGCGCCTGGACCCTGATGCCATCCCCAGCCCTGTAAGTAGGGGCTCATGTGGTCTTGGGAAGCATACCTTGTGGACCAGAGAAGCAGACTCACCTACATGAGACGTTTGCTCAGCATTTTTGACAACATTCCGTTTTCATTCGTCTTCTTTAAGACTTAGAAAGTCTAAACCTTTTAAATGGAACTTGAAGTTCCCAGAGTCTTTAAGGCAGTTTAACTCAACAGCTATACAGGGAAGAAGGGAACCAAGAGTGATCAGGATGGGGGTAGAGCTCTGGGTTGAGGGCATTGGTCTGTGGCTCTTGAAAATAATAAAAACATGGTCATCTTTGTCCTCCTGTGGAGTAGTGGCCATGTCCCACTCCCTTAGATCAAGGAGGGCATCATTCTGTTGCTCGTCAGAGCAGGTAGGCGCTCTCTGATGTTAGGTGGTCAGAGCAGGAAAGTCTCACTGGTTTCTCTCTGCTCCTATGTAGGCAGTGTTGTAGGATGATGCCCCCCAGTACTATTGACTGGCAGGTCCCTACTGTGTCAATGTGAAGCAGTCACAGCATCTAAAGGCAGGGTGTATATAAAGTCCATTGAGGACGCTGCTTGTCCCCTAGAGCTGCTGGAATACTCACCCTTCCTTATCAGACACAGGTAGAGTAGTTCTTTCACATAGGGCCTGCTTTATATCCTATCTGTAACATCGATGTCAGTTATCTCTTCATACTTAGCCATTGTCATATTCCATTTGTTCTCTTCCCTCTTCCTTTGGGGAACTACCATGGTGAGGAAGCCTATTGTCTAGGGGGGAACCCAGGAGGACCAACAGGTCCTCTCCCCTCCTCTGCCCTGCTTCTCTTCTCCACAGTGAGAAGGAGTCTAGCTGGATCACCAAGGCATTTCCCAGCATGACAGTTCTTAGGTATAGGTTTGACCTTCTAGGAAACTTCCTGTTCCTCAAGTTTTTTCCCATTAGGGCCTCCTTAGAGAGTCCTGTTTGCCTCCTGCTTGCTCTACCTGAGCTTGTCTTGCTCCATTGTAGTCTGAGTCACTAAGGTCTCCTTGTGAGGCCTCTGCTGGGCTAGAGAGACTTGGAATTCCAGATCTACTGGGTCCCTGACTCTGCAGTCCGAGCTAGGCTCCAGTTCTTCATGTCTGATCACCAGGGTTAGAGAAGTAACATCTACCTCTTGTTCTTTTGTCTCCCTCCCTGTGTATCCCTGCTGCCTTTATTATTAAAACACTAAAAGCAACTTAATGAGCTGCCTCCTCAGCAGAAAACCAGGCACAGAATAGACCCTGATGCCATTCCTAGTCCAGTAAGTGCAGGGGTGGGAGTCCGTGCTTGTCATCCTGTGTTAGTGTCACTCATGCATGCCTGTGACTTCACCTCATCCACCATGTCCATCCCTTTCATTCTTTTCCCTGAGCACTTTAGATCTTTGCTTTTATAAACTGAAGGATATGCATGCCCCAAGTCACAATGTGTGGAAGAAATAGCGAACTGTTAGCAGTGCCTTGAGTAAGGGATGGTGGATGGCCAGCCTTTAAGGGTGGGCCCTGTAGCATGTTAAGCTTTGGTTCTGCTGGCTCCTCCAGGAGCTTGTGTGTGGCATGTGATGGAACCAGACAGAGTTGAGCAGCAGATCCTTACAGTTTGGTATGAGGAGAAGTGTTGCAGTGGGTGGCTATGAATGTATAGGTTCATAGCATTTCTTACAGGGGAAGAGATTTCTTGCTTTGGGAGAGTGTGGGCTACCTTCTCATTTGAGGAGTTTTAGACTTTGGTGTATTTCTAAGCTTTAACTCTTTCTGCTGCGGGATATAGTCTTATTTGCCCTTTACTTTTTCTGGTTTTATCAAACTCATCTTGAAGTAACTGACCAAAGGTCACCAGCCTGAACAAGGGTCTGATTACCAGCTTTGCATATCCTTTTTGTGTTTGTTCTCCTCAATGTCTTGTCACAAGTAGAGGTTTGAGGCCTGGGCCATAAGGATCGGGCACTCATTCTCTCCTATATGGACCCATTGATGCTCACCTGAAAGGAAGGCAGCATTTGCTTCCTTACCTTACCTGATCATTTCTGCCTGTTTCTCTCCTCCCCATGTTCCTTGTTAATTTCATTGAGTTTAGAACCATTCTGGGTAGTTTCATTTCTATATGGGGTTCTGTCCTCTGTTCCCCTCGCTCTGACTCAGTGTATCTTATGGAGAGGAGGGAAGGGAAAGGTTTGATGGAGAGTGGAATCCAATCATGCCTCATCATGATAAGCTTTCCTGGAGTGAAGAAATAAAGGTACTCACTAATGATGGGAGGCCAGGGGGTGGTTTATCGGAAAGTCCGTTCTCACCAAGGCCTGCCCAGCATCTCCTGCTAGCTGCTGCCCAGCATCTCCTGCTAGCTGCTGCCAGTGGGAGGTCAGTACTGTGGCATTTGATAAGGTCTCCAAGGAGAGCATGCCTGGTGCATGAAGTGGTTTTGGCAAGTTATCTGTTCTTGTGCTACCAGCTCTGGCCTGCTTTTGTCCGGTACCTGTTTTTATCACCCCATTCACTTCATTCCTTTCCTACAGATTCAGGTTATTGAAGATGATAGAAACAACCGGGGTTCAGAGCCATTTGTTACTGGTGTACGGGGACAGGTGCCACCTTTAGTCACCACCAATTTCCTGGTGAAAGACCAAGGTGAGACGAACTTTAATGTCTGTTTCCTTATGGCAGCTAATTCTCCAAGGCTTTCAGCTATGGATCATGTCAGTCTTTTACCAGAGACCTGTCCCTCCTACTCTACCTCAGTCCTTCAGGGTCTAAAAGCTACTGCTAACTCTTAACATTTGTGGAGGTGGAGTGACTCACCAATGGAGAGCTGGTATCCAGAAGGCTTCTGTGCTGTGACTCAAATCTTCTACCTTTTTCAGGGAATGCAAGTCCCCGTTATATTCGATGTACATCCTATAATATCCCTTGTACATCTGACATGGCTAAGCAGGCTCAGGTGCCTCTGGCAGCTGTCATCAAGCCACTGGCAAGGCTGCCCCCAGAGGAGGTAAGTCTGGGAAGGGGATAGAATACAATGAAAGGGGGAGGGAGATGAGGTTTCTTTCTAGATGGGATTCTGGCTAGCATGGAAGGCATCTTGGTTGGGCAGGAGGGGACAGACAGTATTTTTGGTATCTTTCTTTCCCCAGGCCCAAATCTGGTAGCAGTAGTAAGGATGAAAGCAAAGACAAACAAACCTCTTTGTGAGACTAGGGTTCATAGGAGAAACAAATGAAAAGAACCAGAGCCTGCTGTGTTTGGAGGCTCACACCTGTAATTATAGCACTCTGGTAGCTGAAACAGGAGGCCATAGAGTTCCAGCCCAGCCTAGCCACACAGTAGACTCCATCTCAAAGAATTAGCCATAGTATTCATGAAGTAGAGGTAGGCAGATCTCTGTGATGAAGCCAGCCAGGGCTATATCATGAAACACCCTGTCTTAAATGAAACAGGTAGGGCCAACCTAATTTCTAGAGGCAAGACAGCTGGATGTAGGAACTTCTCATTGTGTGGTCACATCTCTGGATGATGACAAGTCTGTTATTCTGTTATGTATGTGTGTTTTATTTTAAACTCGAGTTGTGTTGGCTTGGGTATAGGCAAATAAACAAGAAGGTACTATTGCATCCAGCACTCCATCCCTCACTCTCTCACCTGGCGCCGGCCCCCATCCGCCAATCCAGTACTAAAATTAGCAATTTTTGTTTTTGTTTTTTTAAGACAGGGCTTCCTGTACACCTGTTCCTGGGACTTACTCTGTAGACCAGGCTGGTCTCGAACTCAGAAATCTGCCTGCCCCCACCTCCCAAGTGCTGGGATTAAAGGTGTACACCACTACACCTGGCAAAAGCATTTTTAAAAATTTAGGTAGCTGTTTATTTAGGTCTTGAGAAGTAACGTACTTAAAAAGAGTTCTCTAGAACTGGACTGTCACGGCACAGTATATGCTTTACCTTCTCATGTCCTGTGTGGGTGCTAGTGAGGATGGCTAGATGCTGTTCTTGTGTTTGTAAGATGACATCTGCCTGGGACAATAGTTTGCGCCCAGAACTCTCTTATGATTGATGGGGCAAGTATCATAGATATGCAGGGAAGGAAGCAGGAGTCATCCCCAGGACAGGAGGAGCCATCCTGTAGAATCTTTGACTTTTCTCTTCATACACTCATGTCAGTCCCCGGCTTGCTATGGCCAGTTTCATAAGCCATCTTCTTTTATAGGAAGGAATGCATTTTGGGGTAGAAAATGAAGAGAAAGAGAGCTGGAGTTTTTCTAGTTCTTGTCATTGTTCTCATCCCCTCCACTGTATTCCTACCCAGGTAGAATACATGAGCCATGCTGCCTCTCCCTCCAGTCTGTGTTGTTTATTGCCATATGTCTGATTCCTCTGTAGCCTCCCTCCACCTGAGCCCCTTGTCTTTGTTCCTTAGGCTTCACCATATGTTGTGGACCATGGCGAATCTGGCCCCCTGCGCTGTAATCGCTGCAAAGCATACATGTGCCCTCTCATGACATTCATCGAGGGAGGGAGGCGCTTCCAGTGCTCCTTCTGCAGCTGTATCAATGATGGTATGTTGTGAGGGCTGAACTTTGGGGCAAGGCTTGCATCCACATTGTTCTCTTTCATGTTAGATAGATGAGGGAGCATTTCTCAGGAGCTGGGGAAGTAGACACAAGTGAGGACAGGTATGGAATGATGTGATGGAACTCAGCTAGGAGTTGGCATACTTGGGTTGAGGATGAATCTTTTGAGTAACATACTGTATCCTCCCCACAGTTCCCCCCCAGTATTTTCAACATCTGGATCATACCGGCAAACGTGTGGATGCTTATGACCGTCCTGAGCTGTCTCTGGGATCTTATGAATTCTTGGCTACTGTAGATTACTGTAAGGTAAAGTAAGGTGGTAGGAGAGGAAAAGTGGGTGGAGGACTGTGAAAGTCCAAATCAGCTGTTAGCATTTCCCTTACTCTGTCATGGTCCCCTTTGATGCTCATTGCCTTCTAGTCTATTGCCTACTGCTTACTATTTTCCTGTGCCCTCAACATTTCCTTCCTCTACAGAACAATAAATTCCCTAGTCCTCCTGCCTTCATCTTTATGATTGATGTCTCCTACAATGCCATCAGAACTGGTCTTGTTCGGCTCCTCTGTGAGGAGCTCAAGTCACTCTTAGACTACCTGCCTAGGTGAGAGTTGAGGAAGCATTGCTTCCTTTTGGTTAATGGTGGGTGTCTGGGTTGACTGAGCAAGTGGAACAATATGTCATGGAATTGTGGGAGGTGAAGAAGGTGGCCAGTCTGGGTAACAGTGTCACCTTCCACAGGGAGGGTGGAGCAGAAGAGTCAGCAATCCGAGTTGGCTTTGTCACCTATAATAAAGTGCTCCACTTCTACAATGTGAAGAGCTCCTTGGCTCAGCCACAGATGATGGTTGTATCTGATGTGGCTGACATGTTTGTGCCACTGCTGGATGGCTTCTTAGTCAATGTCAATGAGTCTCGGGCTGTTATCACCAGGTAAGAGCTACATGGTGGAGACGAGAGAGAGTGGGAAGGTACAACTGCAGAAGGCCAGGGAGTTGCAGAGCAGTTAGTAGATGGCCAGGGGTGTGTTCCAGGAGTTTATTAGTCTGGGAGCCAGATAACTATTCAGAAAATTGAGAATGGAGGCAGATAAAATCTGAGTGGCAATTTTGGTTGTCTGCTATCATGTTTTTTCAGCTTATTGGATCAGATTCCAGAAATGTTTGCAGATACAAGAGAGACAGAGACAGTATTTGCTCCAGTTATCCAGGCCGGGATGGAAGCTCTGAAGGTAAGGCAGGAGTCCCCAGCAACCTTCTCTCACTTTCTGCTGACCATGTTATCCACTGGATTGATAACTGTCAGCCCGTTTCACACAGTTAGTACCTAATGAGCAACAAAGAGAAAGATGAGCAAATAATGGCTGAATAAAGGGAGGAACAAATGAGCAGTTTATGTTTGCTTGCAGGCTGCCGAGTGTGCAGGGAAGCTGTTTCTGTTCCACACGTCCTTGCCCATTGCAGAGGCCCCAGGGAAGCTGAAGAATAGAGATGATAGGAAGTTGATCAACACAGACAAGGAAAAGGTGTGTGACTCGAGATGGGAGGGGCATTCCATTATAGAGGAAGGCTGTAACTTTGCCATGTCAACTCTTCAGTGCCACCCAGTGGACTGGGGTTAACATTCTGCCCATTTGCAACTGCCAACCCAATCACAAAATTCTTGGTTGACTTGATTAGGATCTTCCTTTTTTCTCTTTCCTTTTTTGCTTGAGAATAGGGGTCTAACTCTGTAGTCTAGGCTGGCCTGGAACTCACAAAGTAGTCCAGGCTGGCCTCATATTTGTAGTGATCTTGTCTCTGTTTTCTGTGTGCTGGGATTATAGGTGTGCTCAATCACACCCTACACCTTTTTTTCCCTCTTTTTCCTTCCCTTCCCTTCCCTTCCTTGCTCTATTCTTTTCTTTCCAACTTTCTCTTGCTGTTGGAAATACAAGGTGGTAGGTCTGAAGTTTTGGAACTATGAGTTTCTCCTTTTACATATACAATTCTCAAGTTGGGCAAAACTTTTTGACATTTCTTCTCTTCCCTTTCAGACTCTGTTTCAGCCTCAGACAGGTACCTATCAGACTCTGGCCAAAGAGTGTGTGGCCCAAGGCTGCTGTGTGGACCTCTTCCTCTTCCCTAACCAATATGTCGATGTAGCTACACTCTCTGTTGTTCCCCAGCTCACTGGAGGCTCTGTCTACAAATATGCCTGCTTCCAGGTATAGGATTCTGGGTGTGGAAATAACTGATTATATGTGGAGTGGCTCTTTAGCTGTTAACTTATTAGTGGTGTGTGAAGTTGAGCCCAGGGTATAATGGTTAGGTGTGTAGGTTTTAAAGTCAGCCCTGGGTTGATACTGAGGACCCCACTTACTGTCCTAGAATACTCAATTACTCATCTTTTGTTCTTTCATCTGAAAAGTAGAGTTTACTAACTAGGATTTGTCTATAGATTGAATAATTATATATAAAGCACTCTGTGCTCCCTGCTATGTCATGAATCTGCAAAAGCTTCATTGTCACTATCATCCTTGTTTTTGCTGTTACTCTGGTTAAATGGGCTTAAGAGAGGAAGGGGTACAGGAAGACTGACTGCAGGGTGAACTGTGTGGTCAGTGATGTGACTTTGGGCATGGACTGCAGGTGGAGAATGACCAGGAACGGTTCTTGAGTGACCTGCGTCGGGATGTACAGAAGGTGGTTGGCTTTGATGCCGTTATGCGGGTTCGGACAAGTACCGGTGAGTTCTGGTTGAGGTTAAATCTGGTTGAGGCATATGTCCTACCTTTAGCCCTGACCTGTCCCCATGGCCTCAGGTATCCGTGCTGTTGATTTCTTTGGAGCTTTCTACATGAGCAATACAACAGATGTGGAGTTGGCTGGACTGGATGGAGACAAGACAGTGACTGTGGAATTCAAGCATGATGACCGGCTCAATGAAGAGAGTGGAGCCCTACTGCAGGTGGCAGGCGGGAGACAGGGGCAGGGGACAGAAGCTGGGTGCATTCAATGGGAAGATAAGGGGTGGGTAGAATTGTGAGGGAGGGGTGTGAGTTCCCCCTTTCTCCCTTCCCCTAGTGTGCCCTGCTTTATACCAGCTGTGCAGGGCAGCGTCGCCTTCGCATCCACAACCTGGCCCTAAACTGCTGCACCCAGCTAGCTGATCTGTATCGGAACTGTGAGACTGACACGCTCATCAACTACATGGCCAAGTTTGGTGAGAGTAGAATCAGGGTGGGGTGGAAGTGGGGTTGAAAGAAGGTCCAGGAGGGTCAGGAGTTCAGCATTCCTGAGTAGCTATGATGGTGGAAGATGCATGTGATGGAAAGCAGACCAGTGACTGCTGTCTCTCCATCTCATTTAGCATACCGGGCTGTTCTGAGTAGCCCTGTGAAGACTGTCCGTGACACTCTCATCACCCAGTGTGCCCAGATCCTGGCCTGTTACAGAAAGAACTGTGCCAGCCCTTCTTCTGCAGGACAGGTGGGGCAAGGATGTTAGTTTGGCTTAACCAAACTTTGCATTTTAGAGGGACTTCTCGTGACCACTGACTTTATTTCCATGAATCCCTCAGTTGATTCTTCCTGAGTGTATGAAGCTACTCCCAGTTTACCTGAACTGTGTATTGAAGAGTGATGTTCTGCAGCCTGGAGCTGAGGTCACTACTGATGATCGTGCCTATGTTCGACAGCTGGTTTCCTCCATGGATGTGGCTGAGACCAATGTCTTCTTCTACCCTCGGCTCCTACCACTGGTGTGAATGAGGATTGGAATGGGAGACACTGTACTGAGGACTGGGCCTCTAAGGAGGAGGGGGTGGGATTACTTTATTGCCAACACTAAGAAATTTGTTTTATGCACATTTCATATTACTATCCAGAGACTTAGCTTTCTTAGTTTGTGTGTGTAAAGGAGTGTGTTTTACTACTTGGTGATATTTGTTTCTTTTTGTCTAGACAAAGTCTCCCCTTGACAGTACCGTTGATCCACCAGCAGTTCGAGCCTCCGAAGAGCGTCTAAGCAGTGGCGATATATATTTGTTGGAAAATGGGCTTAACCTCTTTGTCTGGGTGGGAGCAAGTGTCCAGCAAGGTGTTGTCCAGAGCCTTTTCAACGTCTCTTCCTTCAGTCAGATCACCAGTGGCTTGGTGAGAATAGGGTGTCAGGATGAGAGGGGTATGGAAAACACTCGGTGATTTGACTGTGGGTCAGTGTCATACTGGTCCCTTCATTACGTATCAGAGAACACTTGGGGCAAGGGAAGGGGCTATCAGGGTTTTTCTGGTTTCCTCATTTCAGATGGTACCTAAATCTGTGTTGTTCCCTCTTGATGGACTTAAAAGTACTTTATCATAGTAATGAATGAATTTTTCTTTCAGAGTGTTCTGCCAATTCTGGATAATCCACTGTCTAAGAAAGTTCGAGGCCTCATTGATAGCTTACGGGCACAGAGAATGCGGTACATGAAGGTAACAGAGATGTTCTGTGTTTTGTAGTGGTAGGGCTAGATATTGAACACTAGGCCTTCTGTATGTCAGACAAGCACTCTTATCACTGAGCTACATGCCCAGCCTAGTAACACCGCTCTGAATCCTGGCTTTTTTATCTTGTCAAGTGAGCAGGAAGGAGCATGGGGAGGGAGTGTATGAGTGCTTCATTACCATCTGCCCTTCCTTACAATCTGCCTTCTGGCCACAGCTTATCGTGGTCAAACAGGAAGACAAGCTGGAGATGCTGTTCAAGCACTTCCTAGTGGAAGACAAGAGCCTAAGTGGAGGTGCTTCCTACGTGGACTTTCTCTGTCATATGCACAAGGAGATTCGGCAGCTACTGAGCTAAATAAAGCAAGTGGGTAAATGGCATAGGGTCCCAAGCCAGCTTCCAGGAAGAACCCCAGGATGGCAGAGAAATTGGGACAGTTCCATATCTTATAAGTCATGTAAGCTGACCTCAGTTGACTTCTTTGGGGGGGGAGGGCGAGAGATATAAGGAGACACCTTCTTTCTGGGCTCAAATACCCTACCACTCTGTCATGTCCTGCTGATCGAAGGTGCCCCAGGCCCCTTACTCTACCCTTTCTTCTGCTAATCCTGTTGTAATGAATGTAGTTTCTCAGTTCACTGTATATGATTCGGTGTTGGGGGTCTGGAGGCAGCCAAGCCCTGGCAACAATGTGTTCCTTTGGCCCAGCCTCCAAGAGGAAAGGGGCAGGCAGGAAGAAGTGGGAATCCCAGGGTTACTACAGGAGGTGGCAAATTCAGCTCCGTGTCATCAACAACTTCCTATATTAGGGATAAAATATACAGGTGCACAAGAGCTGGGGTATAGACCGTAGGTGTTGGAGAATAAATAGTTGGTCCTTTGGGGGCCTGGTGGTCAGTAGCAAAGTCATAGTTACCGAGGATGGATGACTAGCTGTCTCTCTACTTCCACTGTGCGTGCTCTCTCTCCCCTGCAATGATTGGTGAGCACTTCGTGGACAGAAGCACATAGCTAGAGATGAATGAGCCTGGGGTAAGAATTGCAAAGCATATTAACACCTAGGGGAAGTAGCAGGCTTCTTTCCAGATGGAGAAGCTCCAATCCTGGATGGTTCTGTAGAGAGCCTGGTGGTCAACTTGCAATACCTCACAGAGCCAGCCCACATCCCACTCAGCTTCCACCAGAAACGTTGGGGAGAGGCAGAGATGGCAGGAGCCCTGTCTTCAGGTGCCAGGACGTTACTTGGCTTTGGTATTGACTGAGTGACTGACAAGTTATCTTCCAACTCCAATTGGCTGGGCAGGACAAGGGCTAGGAATGACGGTGGTCAGGCTTGCCTGCTCCCAGCCCAGGATGCCCCTGCTATGGACCTTTCATTTCTTTTCATTGGTTTATTTTTCAATGCATCTTTAATTTGTAAAGAAATAAAATAAGATGTAACCAGGATCCCTTTCATTACTCGCGACTTCTCCCCACCCGGCCTGCGGCTGAGAGGAGTTACGCATGCGCGCCGTGTGCCCCTATGGCGTAGGGCCTGGTCCGCTCCCCACTCGCCGCAGGGCGGGGTTTCGTGCTGTCCGAGTGGGTCCGGTGTGGACATGGCTGCTCGCTGCACCGAGGCGGTGCTGGCCGCTCTGGGGGTGCTCAGTGTCTGTTCGGCCAGCAGCTCCGGGTCCGAGGCTTCGGAGGAGGGGCGTGGGGAGGCAGAGTGGGAGGAGCCGTGGGATGGCGCGGTTTTCCGGCCGCCGGCCGCCTTAGGTGCTGTGGGGATAGCGCGCGGGCCGGGGTCCCCGCCGCCTGGGAACACGGAGACAGTGGACCTACCAGTGTTGCTGTGGTGGAGCCCAGGTCTGTTTCCACACTTCCCAGGTGACTCGGAGCGGATACAGTGTGCGCATGGCGCGTGCGTGGCGTCCCGGGATCGACGGGCGCGCGCCGACCCGCGGACGCGCGCATTGCTCTTTTACGGCACTGACTTCCGCGCGGCTGACGCGCCCCTGCCGCGCCTGGCGCACCAGAACTGGGCGCTCCTGCACGAGGAGTCGCCTCTCAACAACTTCCTGCTAAGCCACGGCCCAGGCATCCGCCTCTTCAATCTCACGGCCACCTTCAGCCGCCACTCGGACTATCCGCTGCCGCTGCAATGGCTGCCCGGGACCTCCTATTTGCGCCGGCCTGCGCCTCCGCTCCGGGAGCGCGCCGAGTGGCGTCGCCGCGGGTACGCGCCGTTGCTCTATTTGCAGTCCCACTGCGACGTGCCTTCTGACCGGGACCGCTACGTACGCGAGCTCATGCGCTACATTCCGGTGGGTGAGAGCGCGGTGAGGCGAGGCGGGGCGGGGGTGGGCCGGGCGAACGGCACACCCTGCTGACCGCCATGCTCTGACTCGCTTAGGTGGATTCCTATGGCAAGTGCCTGCAGAACCGCGAGCCGCCCACCATGCGGTTACAGGACACAGCCACTGCCACCACCGAGGATCCAGAACTCATGGCCTTTTTGTCCCGCTATAAGTTCCACTTGGCCCTAGAAAATGCCATCTGCAATGATTACATGACAGAAAAACTGTGGCGTCCCATGCATCTGGGTGCTGTGCCTGTGTATCGTGGATCACCCTCTGTGAGGGACTGGATGCCCAATAATCACTCCGTCATCCTAATTGATGACTTTGAGTCCCCTCAAAAGTTGGCAGAGTATATTGACTTTCTGGATAAAAATGATGAAGAGTATATGAAATACCTGGCATACAAGCAGCCTGGAGGCATCACCAACCAGTTTCTTCTGGATAACCTGGAGCACAGGGAGTGGGGAGTGAATGATCCTATGTTGCCTAACTACCTCAATGGCTTTGAGTGTTTCGTCTGTGACCATGAACTGGCCCGGCTGGATGCCGAGAAAGCACATGCATCCTCTCCTGGGGACATTCCTGTCCCCGAGCCTCACATTGCCCAGTCGTCGCACATGAACTGTCCAGTGCCTACCCCTGGCTTTGGGAAAGTCGAAGAGATTCCTGAGAATGACAGGTAAAGGGGTTGCTGGGATGCCCTGCAGCTGCCAAATCTACTTGCTTTCTCAGCGTGCTGGGGACTGTGAAAAAGACAATCTAGGCTTCCTTTGCTTTGAGGTGTCAGTGGTAGTTGGGGGGCTAGGTGTGGTGGACACACCTGTTATCCCAGCGGTGTGGGGGAAGTTTAGAAAACCTGAGCACTTCAAAGTGGGGCCAGGCTGTAAATAGGCTGATTGCCAAGCTGAGGGTCAGCACCTGAGCTGAGTACCTTTGATGGGGAGATGGGCAACATAAAGATGAGTTTTGGCTGTGTCGAGATTAAGCCCAGGGCCTTCTGCATGCTAGGAGAATACTTTTCCATTTAGTCACACACTTCAGCACAATAAGAGCATTTCCAAAGGATTTTCCTCGTCTGCAGTAATCAACTAACCAGACAGACTAGAGCCTCACTCTGTAGCCTGGGCTGACCTCAAACTTGTGGTGATCCTCCTGTCTCACCCTCCCAGGTGATGAGATTACAAGAGAGAGCCACCATACCCATGAAAAGCATTTGCATCTTTTTTGTGTGCGATAAGGTCAGGGCTTTGAGTATGCTAAGCAAGCCCTCTACCGTTGAGTTATACTCCCAGCCCTCCTTTTACTTTTATGTACCCTGATTTATTCACTCTAAATAGAATTGAAGGGATGCTTTCAATAGGTGTACAGTTAATATTAACATTGGGGGTCAGGGTGGGTAAAGGGAAGTGAGTTGAAAGCAGGATATACCTGCATTGGGAAAGGTATGCACGGGAGGTAGAATGGGAAATGTTGAAACCACCCATAGCAAGCCACCATAGTTAGTTTGGAGAGGGATTACTAGAACAGCTCACAGAAAGTGACTTCAACACTGGGTGGCAAGCAGAGGCCTGCTTACATGTGCTGCTGGCACAATAGGGTCTTGGTGGTGAAGTCTTTCACTACGAATCTGTCAGCATATGCTGAATATATGATTTACTAGAAGAAAAATCAAAACATTAGGTAAATAGCCAGGGATTGTAGTGCATACCTGTAATTCTAATGCTAATGCAGGAGTATCAACAATTAAAGGTCATAGTTTGCCCTGTACGCTGAGTTTGAGGCCAGCCTGGGCTATTAGAGACCCTGTCCCACTAACAAAAGAAAACTGAGGTTATGCCTTTTCTATACACTAGATGTCACTGTACTTTCGTTTAGATTTTCAAATAACTGTGAAGGTTGAAACCATCTAAAGGTCTCTTGCTTTCCTTTAGAATACCATTTCCATGCTCTGGACCCTTTTCACTTCCTCCACATTTGAGAGCTAGAGGCAAGTCTGCAATGTCAGCCACTTGGGAGGACTATGATGTCTTTATGTTTATGACCTACTTCCTGTCTCTTAGACTAGAATTAGTTTTACTCCATATTTTCTTTCCTTCACAGCAGAGCCTTGTCCTATCCAGAGGCCCAGTATCTGCTTAATTTTTTGTTTGTTTTTCAAGACAGGGTTTTTCTGTGTAGCCTTGACTGTCCTGGAACTCAGAGATCCCCCTGCCTCTGCCTCCTGGGTGCTGAGATGATTAAAATTGTGTGCCACCATGGCCCTGCTTATTATTCCTTTGGGACCACTCAAAGGCAGAGCCTACTACTGCTGTGGCTCCCCAGTTCACCTCTGTCTCCTGTTTTGTCATTTCAGCTGGAAGGAAATGTGGCTACAAGATTATTGGCAAGGTCTCTATCAGGGGGAAGCTCTCACTGCCATGATCCACAACAATGAGACACAGCAGAAGAAATTTTGGGATTATGTACATGAGATCTTCATGAAAAGGAATAAAAATCTCTAACTGCCTTCATGCAAGAGCTGTTAGCTTGCAAGACTTAAGGAGAGTGCTTTACCATGGTACCTAAGGCACATCCACCTTTAGTGAACACTGTCTACTATGGATTGATGTTTTCACTGATTCTCCTGTCCTTTATTAGGATTGGACCCTTGGGTTTTATGAATGCTAGGCAAGTACCCCAAGCCCTCTCTACCTGAATAGTATTGAGCCAGTATCTCAGCCTGTGGTAAGAGAGCTTCTCCTTAAAGAGAAGCAGAAGCCAGAAGCAGCCATTTGACTCAAGTACACTTCTCATGTCTGTAGCCATTTCATCATTTTAAGTATGGGCAGGATGGTTTAGACTATGATCTATAACTATTTTAAATGGTGTCCATTCCTCATCTTATCAGCTGTTGCACTGGTGGGGAGGCAAAGCCTTACGTGTGGGTGTGTTATTCTGCTTTTCTGCTTTTTTCTCCCTTTTGAGATAGGTCTCACTACATGGTCCAAGCCAGCATCCAATTCATAGGCCTAATTGACAATACCTGTCTCAGCCTCTGAGTAGCTGGGGCTACAGGTAAACAACACTATGCCCAGCTCTTCAAGTTACTTTTTTTTCTTTTTGGTTTTTCGAGACGGGATGACAGGATTCCTTTCTAATTTTTTTTTTGTTGTTGTTGTTTTTATCAAGATAGGGTTTCTCTGTGTAGCCCTAGTTGTCCTGGAACTCACTCTGTAGACCAGGCTGGCCACAAGCTCAGAAATCCACTTGCCTCTGCCTCCCAAGTGCTGGGATTAAAGGTGTGCACCACCACTGCCCGGCTCAAGTTACTTTAAAAAATACTTGCATTGTCTTTAATATCAAATGTCTTTTAAGTAGCTTGCTCTTTCTGGCTTTAAGCTATTTCCCACAAACTGGAAAGACTGACAAACATTTCCATCATTCTTATTGCTTTGTTTTCTTGTTTAGGGTATACTTGGAATTCCTTCTCTTAGGAACAGATTTAAATAGCTAATATGACACTGATGTCAGTTCAGTGTATCGTGTCGTTCTAGGGCTGGAAAGCTCCATACAAATTCTCTTACATTCTTCCAGATAACTTTATGGTGCTGAGTCACTGATTGGGTTTTGTTGTTGTTATTTTTGTTTTGTAGTTCTGGGAAGACAAGTATTCTATAAATTGAGTTATAGCTGCAACTCTAATACTGAGGATTTTTTTTGTGTGTGTGTGTATGTGGTTGATTGTTTGTTTTTGTTTTTTAATAAAGCCAGCCCAAGGCCCTCAGTTCAAACAGATTGAAGAAAGCAAGGAATTTAAGTCACCCTTAAGTGGCTAGCTAAATAAAAACTTTAGATTTAGGGTTGGAGAGTTGGCTCCACTTTTAAGAGCACTGGCTACTCTTCTAGACAGCCCAAGTTTGATTCCCAGCACCCACAAAGCAGCTGACAAAACTGTAACTCCAGATTCAGGGGGATTAGATACCTCATCTTGCCTCTATGGGTACCAGGCATGAATGTGCTGCACAGACAGACAGACAGACACCCACACACACATATATATTCAGGCAAAACTCCCATATATATCCACAACAACCAGAACTGTAGATTTGAAGATACAGATGGACTGCCTACTGCTGCAGGACACCAGGAGCTTTTTCTGGGGCAATTAGAAAGAATTCCTTGGGCCTTAGAGCTATGATTATTGTATTGATGAATTAACACTTGAGAAGTCTCTCGGTTTATCAGTGTATCTGATTGTAAACTACAGATATCTGAGAATCCTTGTCTATACAGATAGATACATATATGCATGTTAGATGCTTTAAGCAACCAGGCTTCATGGTTAATATTGTGACATCTAAGGATGTGACCAAGAAAAGTTTTAACATAGGTTGGAATTACATTGCTAAAGTTTTTTTTCATTGTCTGTGTTGTTGGAGATGGACCCTAAGGCTCTGTGCATGCTCTGGCTCTGCCTCTTGAGTTATGTCACCAGACCTTTATTTTGTTCTTTAGTAAAAATTGTCTTCAGTAGGAGCATGGAAATTGTTTAACCTAGTTTTGTTTTGCCTTTTTTGTAGAGAACACGATGTTGTTTTTTGTTTTTTTTTTAAGATTTATTTATGAGTACACTGTAGCTGTAGCTGTCTTCAGACACACCAGAAGAGGGCATCAGATCCATGAGACACCATGTGGTTGCTGGGAATTGAACTCAGGACATCTGGAAGAGCAGTCAGTGCTCTTAACCACTGAGCCATTTCATCCAGCCCTGAGAACAGACTTTTTTTTTTTTTTTAAAAAAAAAAAAAGAAGTTAAAATTTTATAGTATAGATGGGTATGGTTGTGAATGCTTTTAGTTTCAGCGTTCCAGCACTTTGGGGGGCAGAGGCAGGTGGATCAGTGTTCCAGGCTAGCCAGAGCTCTATGTTGAGACCCTATCTCAATAAATAAACAAACATAAATAATAAATATCATAGTATAAAACAAGTCAGGATTCTGGTTCCCAATCAAGCCATCAATTTCAGTGTAGGCGCTGATTCCTATAGCAAAGTATTTTACAAGTATAAGTCAGAACTCAGATGTGATGTGCAACAGGAAGGGTATATGACGGTTATGCGGGGGTAGGGTCCTGTCCGTTCCCCCAGCTCACATGAACACTCACTCCTCTAGCACTTTTACGCAAAGGGAGCCCGCTGTTCATGGTGGTGGTTGCTGGAGAATCAAGCCTGGTTTTTGCTCGGTGCTTCCCAGACTCCCTTATCCTTATCATTATGTAAATAATCATAAAAGACCAGGGCAAATCAGGTGCTACATTTCCACAAGGGAAAGAACTATGAATAACCACATAGTACTATACCAATGAAAAAGCTTTACTTTCCATATGAAAAAAGCAAGAATTTTGTTTGAGGCTCAGCTACAATGTATGTAGCGCCATTATTTGCTGCAGGTTATGAGGACTAGTGGTAGAGTTTTCTAATAGCCTTTTATTTACTACCAGAGTATGGGGTAGAACACAAGGCTGATGGCAAGTGTTACTGTTTTTCTTGTTTCATTTTATATAATAAACTGCTTTTTATAGTATCTTCTACTTGGTTACTTTATTACACTTGTTTATTGTGTGTATGTGTGTGGTAGCTTGTATTACCCTGTCCTGTGTATGTCAGAAGGGTCAGTTTTCTTTCTACCATGTGGTCTCAGGGCCTGAACCCTTATCAACAGACTTAGTGGCAGCACCTCTATTCACCAATTGAGCCATTTTGCTGGCCTGTATTTGCTTATTTTGGGGGATTGAGGGTGATAAAATTGGAGAGTTATAAAAAATAATGGTAAACACTTTTCCTTTTTTTGTTTCATTATTTTTTGTTTGTTTCTTTAAGGCAGGGTCATGTTATATGGTCCTGGCTTGTCTAGTACTCATATGTAACTTAGGCTGGTTTCAAACTCAGTCTATCTCCTGCCTCAACTTCCTAAGTGCTTGGATTGTAGGCATATGCCACGTCTGGCATAACTATTTTTTAGCATGAAGCAAGATACACAAAGGCTCATCTCATTTTAATTTTTTTTTTTTTTTGTTTTGTTTGTTTTTTTTCAAGACAGGGTTTCTCTGTATAGCCCTGGCTGTCCTGGTCACTCTGTAGACCAGGCTGGCCTTGAACTCAGAAATCTGCCTGCCTCTGCCTCCCGAGTGCTGGGATTAAAGGCCAGCACCACCACTGCCCGGCATTTTAAATAATTTTTAAAGAGATATTTAAAAATATTTTTCTGGGTCCGGAGC
Source organism: Rhynchomys soricoides (assembly GCA_019843965.1). Taxonomy (NCBI): domain Eukaryota; kingdom Metazoa; phylum Chordata; class Mammalia; order Rodentia; family Muridae; genus Rhynchomys; species Rhynchomys soricoides. Next base: position 161,703 of record JADRCH010007660.1, on the reverse strand, counting down.
AAGAGGGAGAAGGGAAGAGGGGAAAAAAATAAAAATATTTTTCCGTGCTCGACTTTGCAACATATATACTAAAATCGGGACGATTTATTAGCATGGCCCCCGCGCAAGGATGACACGCAAATTCGTGAAGTGTTCCATATTTTTGTAAAGTGAATAAAAAAGATTTGTTAGCAAACGCAAATTAAGGTTTGGAAAAAAATTCCGCGTGTGCGCGTGTGTGTGCGTGCGCGCGTGCATGTGTTCCTTCGAGCAAGCTGGAGGTAGAGGTAATTATGAGCCTTGAGAAAGTGGACGCTGGAAACCAAACTGAGTCCTCTGGAAGACCTAGAAACACTAAGCACGGAGCTACCTCACCAGCCCGAGCTAAGATTTCAAAGTAGATGTTGGGGTAGATAAGAATCTCAAATCGTGCGTGGTGGGTGCTGTGATGGCTGTGGGTACGGTAAGGCAAGAGGGAAAACCCCTCTGATGTGAACCCAGCGTTAATCGTGAGATTCACCAGAAAAACCAAGTCCACCATTTTGGGCTAAATTTAAGCTTTATTAGATACTAATACTGACCAAAAGTCAGGACTATTCCCCGGAATTTCCCTCCTGAGATTGGCCTTGAGCTACAAGACTCAGGAAGAAAGCCATCCAAGTAGGTTATCAAGGGAGAATTCCAAACATTTGTGGTAAATTCAACAAGAAAGTACCTCTGCAAATACATCTTGCTCTAAAGTAGACATAAACTACAGGACTGCTGGATTCCGTTTCCATTAGCAGAAATGTCTTGGGAATTCATTTGCAAATACCGAAGAATCCATAGCACATCTTTTGACTCGGTTTTGTAAACAGTTAAAAGTCAAACATTTTAAAGTCCAACCAATCACAACTGGAGTTCTACAAAAAAAAGGGGAATGATATAAATGTTACAACGTTCACCCTACTGTGAGATCATTCCAAACGAGTAAACAGCATCTACCCAGCAATCCATGTAAGAGCTGTCAAACGCAACGATTATTATTTTATTTTGGTTTTTCGCTACAGGGTTTCTCTGTGTAGCCCTGGCAGGCCTGGAGACCAGGCTAGCCTTGAATTCAGAGATCCGCCTGCCTCTGCCTCCCCAGTGCTGAGATTTAAAGGCGAACGCCACTACCTCCTGGCAAAAGGAATCATCATTCTCACAGATTTGTTAAAAGTCCTTTGCAACCCAATATCCTTAACTCCAGCCCCAGGGGATCCGACGCCTTTCCCCGGCCGCCACGGACGCAGCCTTCACGTGGTACCCACACACAGACCCAGACTCACACCCAAGTGGCAGCCTCGGACTTGGAGCCCTTGAGTCCTGCACCGTCCCGAGCCTGCAAGGGGCGCGCACAACCTAGAGCATCCTAACCTGGTGTCGACTGCCGGCCCGATGGGGTTCGAATCGAGTGTCACTGGCAGGCCAAAACGAAGAAAGTGCGCGCACAGCTGGCCGTGGGCCGCACGCCAAGCGCGTAGAGGTCGAGGGGTCACGCACGGCGCCGCGGAGCCTACTGGGAACGCTGTGCAAAAATGGCGACGCCCAGTCTCCGGGGCCGCCTGGCGCGGTTTGCGAACCCGGGAAAACCTATCCTGAAACCCAACAAGCCTCTTATCTTAGCTAACCGCGTCGGGAACCGACGCCGAGAGAAGGGCGGTGAGCACTTGGAGCTGGGACGGCTGGGTAATCTCGGGGGAGAGGTGTTAAGGTCGACCTGTGACTGAAGGTCCCCCAGTTCTTCCCCTCCAGAGGCAACCTGTATCACGGAGATGTCGATGATGATGGCTTGCTGGAAGCAGAATGAATTCCACGACGAGGCGTGCAGGAAAGAGATCCAGGATTTCTTCGATTGTTCTTCCAGGGCTCAGGTGATGTCTGGCTCCTAGCGTGCCTTCTTGGGAAGAGAAAGGGAAATACTAATAAACGGTTCACACTGCCTTGTGCTAAATTATGTAGAGTCTCCCATTCATCTGGGATTGGCTCACCCTCAACAAAGTGAGAGAAGCTAAGTTCTCACGAAGGTTGATCTTCACTAATTTGCTAGCCAGAATAGTAGTTTCGGATGACAACGATCATTTGTACATCTCAAATCCCTTTAAATCCCCTTTTTGTTCCTTTGGGTTTTTTGTTTGTTTTGTGTGTGTGTGTGTGTGTGTGTGTGTGTGTGTGTGTGTGTGTTCGTGCATGCATGTGTGTAAGTGCGTGCATGTTTGAATATGCAGGGACACATCTGTGGGCAACAGTGCTGTGTGGTGGCCTGAGGTAAATGTCTGGAATTTTCCTCCATTCTTCTTCCACTTTATTCTTTGAGGCAGGGTCTCTAGGGTTTGGAATGTTATAAAAATTATGTGTCTAGGTCAGAATAAGCTGAAGATCTGTTACTTTTTTTTTTTTTTCTTGTTGTGTTTTCAGGAAGCCGGGAAGATGAGATCAATCCAGGAGACTCTGGGACAGTCTGATAGTTTACCTCCCCACAAAATGACCAAGTTGTTACAGAGATTTCCCAACAAATCCCATCTCAGCTGAAGATGGAGAAACATTTTCAATGATCTCTTCATTTCTGAAAGCTATACAGAGGATATTTGGGATGTTTGCATTTGCATTACCATGGGTTTTTGAAGGCTAAAATGAGGCAAAACACTTAATTTTGCTCGTCTGAATGAATCGTGTTCTGGATGCTGTCTTGAAATAAAACCCTCTAAAAAGAAATTGGCCATTTCTTCTAATTAGCTACTCCTCCTCACACCCCCAACCCTATCCTGAAGATGAATATCTTGCGGCCTTTCCCTTCACTGGGCAAGCACCCAACCACTGAGCCAACCCTTAGCACTTTCTTTCTTGAGCTCTGTAATCTCCCCTAGGCCCTGGAAGTTCTTTATTTCCTGGTATGCTCTTCATTTCCTTTTTTTTTGAGAGAGAGTGAGTTTCTCTGTGTAGCCCTGGCTGTCCTGTAACTCACTCTGTAGACCAGACTGGCCTTGAACTCTAAGATTAACCTGCCTCTCTCTCCTGGGAAGATTAACCTGCCTCTCTCTCTTGGGTCCTGGGATTAAAGGCATGTGCCACCACTTCCCAGTCCAAATATGCTCTTGATGAACAAGACTGGATGTCTTTTGTTGCCTTTCAAGTCCTTTACATCATTCAGTCCTTTGGCTTTTAGATACATAAGTGGCAGTGAAGTCTGAGTTCACTCTTTACAATCTGAGTGCATACTTCACAAATTGTCCAAAGTTCTTACTGAAACAAGTGTATATTCTGATAACCCAGAGATTCTGTAGATACATTTTATTTGATTTGTACAATTAGTATTTTTAGGGGCTGCAGAGCTGGCTTAGCATTTAAGCCATTAAGGGTACTTGCTACTTTTGCAGAGGACTTGCATTGAGTTCCATAGCAATCATGCTTGGTGCCTCACAACTTCCTGTAACTAGCACCAGGGGACCTGATAGCCTTTTCTGGGGCCTTGATGTGCACTTAGAGACAAATATATACAATAAAAAAAATTGTTGGACATGGTGATTCTGACAGTTTGTATATGTGCCCAGGGGGTGACACTATTAGGAGGTGTGGCCTTGTTGAAAATAGGTGTGTCACTGTGGGCATGGGCTTTTAATACCCTCATCCTAGTTGCCTGGAAGTCAGTCTTCCACTAGCAGCCTTCAGATGAAGATGTAGAACTCTCAGTTCCTCCTGTACCATGCCTGCCTGGATGTTGCCATGTTCCTGCCTTGATAATGGACTGAACCTGTGAATCTGTAAGCCAGCCTCAATTAATTGTTGTCCTTATAAGAGTTGCCTTGGTCATGGTGTCTGTTCACAGTAAAACCCTAACTAAAACAGTGGCACATGCCTTTTCCCCTAGCACTTAGAAGGCAGGCAGACAGATCTCTGAACAATGCCATAAAGAGACCCTGCCTCAAAACAACAAAACAAACAATAAACCCAAAGAACAAAACAAAAATAATTGTTTAAAAAGTTGCTTTAAAAAAAGCAAACAGCCTGGGAGTTGTGGGCTCACATCTTTAATCCAGCACAGAGGCGGGCAGATCTCTGAATTCAAGGCCAGCCAGGACTACATAGTGAAACTATGTCACAAAACCCCCCAAAAAGAAAATTAAAAGGTAAAAATTACCAATTAATTAAATACTCTGTCCAGTCTTGCTTAATGTATAAATAGGCAGGACTATGTTATAAATTTGGTAATTAACTTTTACCTAAGAAATTTGAAGGCAATGTTTTTTACTTCCCCTGTGGCAACTATTTTCTTTTTCTGCTTAATAACCAGGTAGAGTAGATTTTCTTTCTTTTTTCTTTTTGGTTTTCAAGACAGGGTTTCTCTGTGTAGCCCTGGCTGTCCTGGAACTCACTCTGTTGACCAGGCTGGCCTCGAACTCAGAAATCCGCCTGCCTCTGCCTCCCGAGTGCTGGGATTAAAGGCCTGCGCGACCACTACCTGGCAGTAGAGCAGATTTTCATGTCTCAATATTTCAGTGACTTTCTACTTAATTCTCCCAAGTAGTAGAACTAAGATTTGGTAGGCAATTCATTGTAAATTTCTGGTTTTTGGTTTTTTCCCCTTACATTCTCCTGTTTGCTGAAAATATTTACTGTCCTCTGATAGTAGAAATAATTATGTGGGATTTTATGTATGTTCTGCCCCCTCAGGCACAATGAAGTTAGCCTTTTCTTGGTAGCTGATAGTATTAATGTGGTCTAGTAAAATGAGAGTTCTCCATGGTCTAGTGTGATAAGTACTTCGGTGAAGAGGGATCTTTCCTCCTCATCTCTCAATAGCTAGATTTCCCCAGAGTTGTGTATTCCACTATAACTGCCTGGTTCTGCAAGCTGGGTCTTTTAGTTATATGAAGAAATTCAGTTTTTGAATACTTTAAGGAGTCTTAATTTAGGGTCAGTAGGTTCCCATTAACCTAACAAGTCTGTGAGCTGGGATGAGGAGAAATATATCTAGCCACAGCTGAAATTTAGCATTTCAATCAGGGTTATACAAAACAATCGACAGTAGCATTGATGTCCATATAAAATAATCAAGAGGGGTGGGTGGTGGCATGGAACCTAGGGCCTTGCCAGGCAGTGGTGGTGCACGCCTTTAATCTCAGCACTTGGGAGGCAGAGGCAGGCAGACTTCTGAGTTCGAGGCCAGCCTGGTCTACAGAGTGAGTTCCAGGACAGCCAGGACTACAGAGAAACCCTGTCTCGAAAAACCAAAAAATAAAAATAAAAAAAAAGAACCCAGGGCCTTGTAAATGCTAGGCAATGTGAGTTAAATACCCTGCCAATCTTGGCGTTTAATGTATAAATAGTGCTACGTTACACGTTTGTTTTATAAGTCTCGATAATTGTATTTAAACCTAATTAATGTGTAATTCATAAACAATCAGGCCAGGAGGAAGGCATCCATGGACTTCACTATACTGATAAAAGGGCTTCATCGCGCGAGCACACGCAGATTAAAAATCCCCAGATTCAAAGGCAGTAATGAGGAAAAGGACAACCATTTCCTGAAATCAAATGCTTTCTCTCCTGGCGCTCCCCTTTAGACGCTAAAGTGGCTGGATTATAGGCTCTGGACTGCAACTCCCAGAAGGCGATGCGGCCTCGGCCTATCCCGAAGCGTAACAATAACCTATCCAATGGTCACTGCACGGCTCCCTGACAGCCAGCGATTCTCGAAGTGAACATTGGCCGCTTCTTCTTTGGGGATACTACGGGTACCAAGTAATTGCTGGAATCTGTGGCCTTTTCGTTTACCTTTGGGAGCTGTGTGTGAGGGTGGGCTCCAGATAACTGCATGCAATGCACACACGTGTCCCCTACACCCGCCCGTACGCGGTCCAGTCCTCGAGCACGCGAGGGCGGAAGTAGTGATGGCCGGCGCGGCCGGAAGTTCGGATCAGCTGATGGGGGAGGCGGTGCCGCAGCCGCCTAGAGGCCCTGGCCGCCCAGCGCTTCGTCCCGGCCTCGAGTCTCGCAGACTGGCCACAATCCCCGCTCGCACCTCGCTGTTGGGTGAGGCCCGGCCCGGAGTTCCTCCCAGGCCCGAGATCCTCGCCCGGCACGGCCGCCCTGAGCGCCCCGGCCACCCCCAGCCCCGGCTCGCCCCTCAGGCCCCGGGCCTCCCCTCAGTCCCCGGCCGGCGGCCCAGGCCCCGGATCCGCGGGGGGAGACCCGGCCCCGGGGGGTGCGGGCCCCATGGAGCTGATGTTCGCGGAGTGGGAGGACGGCGAGCGCTTCTCGTTTGAGGATTCCGACCGCTTTGAGGAGGATTCACTCTGTTCGTTCATTTCCGAGGCCGAGAGCCTTTGCCAGAACTGGCGAGGATGGCGCAAACAGTCAGCGGGGCCCAATTCCCCCACTGGAGGCGGTGGCGGAGGTGGCAGTGGCGGTACCAGAATGCGAGGTGAGGATGAGCGGGGAAGGCTGCGAGGGGGAGGGGAGCAGGCTGGTCCCACTTGGGCCTTGATTGGGAGCTGTCCGGACCCGGAGCTGTCCCAAGCTTAGAGCAGACTTCAGGACTCGCTTCTCTGGCCTTCCAGGGATGGGGTGGTATCTTAACAGCAGAACGAGGGTGGGGGGGATAGATAGGGAAGGGAGGCGTAAGGAGAGAGAGAGAGAGAGAGAGAGAGAGAGAGAGAGAGAGAGAGAGAGAGAGAGAATGAGAATGAGAATGAATATGAATCCGCTCACTCGCGTGCGTTCACACAAGCTTGTGTAGTGGCAAAGAACATCCTCCTGGCTTGGCCAGAAAGATCTTTTGTTATTCCTTTACGCCTTAGAAACCGAATATGGGAGAATACTCCTTCTCTGTTTTAAGAATGCTTAACGGAATTTGGCCTTTAGTAAACTAGAAGTAGGCAGAAGAGAATTCGGTTAGTTGTGGATTGTGAAAAAGTGACCACTTGAGGTGTGTCACTCTATGGGATGGTGCATTGGTTGCTTTGCTTCTAGGATATTAATCTCTCCTCATAAACTGCACCAAGAAAGTATTCCACCAAGAGGAAAGTGGAACTTGTCTGCGAGAGGAGATGCTATAATTCATAGGGTTAAACCAGACTCCTGGCATCTGTTAGAAGTAAAGGCTGGGACCAGTGGGTGGGAGCCTTGGATTTCCATATCTGAGATCTGAAGAGGGCGAGCAGTTATCTTGGGGCTCTCCTCATGAAGCACCTTTCCTTTGTGTTTCCTTCATTTTTGGTCTCCCAATGAAGTCATGTATTAGTGCTGTGAAGAATTTTGCTTTTGGGGGTGGGGTGTAGAAAGGAGAATAAAGATGAAAGAAGCCTCGCAGGCTTAGGACATCTTTCTCCCACTCAGCCCAAGGCAGTTTTTGTTCTGGGCCTCAGTGGAAGTTGGCTTTCTTCAGTAGTTGAAAGGATTCATGTATGTGTTTTAGCTAGGCCATTCTAAAAGACCTGTTCTCCAAGATGTAGAGATTTCTGGTGCCCCTTTAGGACACAGAGGAATTTGCCTATGCCACTTTCTAGGAGTGTAGTATTCCGCTTCTGTTGGGAGAGAGAGCACTTGTCTATATGTATACGCACATATACAGGTACAGATCACTAGCTGCTTCAATGTAAATCTTTTGTGATCTCCCTACTTCTTTTGTATGTGAAAATGTGGATTGTCTCACTTTGGGGGAAGTAACTAAAAGCATGGTGGTCAAGATTGTCAGCGTATTGATGCCATCCTGCATAGGTTAAGAGCTTTTCCCTCTTTCTTCCCTCCCTGCCTGCTATCCTCCTGAGAGGATCTGGCTGTACAGCCTGGAAAGGTCTTGACCCTCCTTCGACAACCTTCATATCTGGCCTGAATACACCATTTCTGCCCCCATTCCCTCCTCAGCCACCTTCAGTTGTTTGCTCATAAAAAGGTTGCTGTTGTTTTTAAAAGGTTCTTTTCTGTTCTGTGATTTTTTTAAATCAATCTTCTAATGTAGCCGTTTGCTGTGAGATTTGCAGTCTGTTATATCGTTACTGCTTTTTGTTAAAATAATGTAGAAAAACCTGAGTGCTAACTCCTTCCCATTCCAGGGGATTTCAGGAGCAACAGCCGGGTGCCCTGGGATAATTAGCTCCCCCTGGCTTCCAGGATGAGAATTCAGACTGTGTGGGCCTTGTAGTCTCTTTTGCTTCATGGGGTCCCTAGTTATTCTGAGTTCTGGCTCATCTTCTCATCTTAGTGGGGGCCCTGCAGTCATTTAGAGAAAAGGTGATAAGTAAATGGCAATCAGAGGTGAGTGCCACAGAGACAGTACAGAGTAATAGGAGTCTAAATGGAGAGTGTGGGAAATTTGATTCTGAGGCCTGTGAGTAGATGGATCACCTACTCGAGTCCTAGAACACACCTATCTGACCAGAAGTTTCCTAGAATCTCCCTGGTATCTTCTGTTCTAGGCCAAGGCTGGCCACCAGACTGTGTGGCTGGAGAATGCCCATCTTCTCTCTCCCAAAAGGAGTTTTAAGGATCAAGAAGGGGGCTACAAGTGCTTGTTGGTCTTTTCATCGACCTTCATTCAATTCCCAGCACTCATGAGGGATGGCTGACAACCTTCAGCTCCAGGGGATCGGACACTTTCTTCTGGTCTCCATGGGCTCCTATACTTGCATGCACAAATTCACACACAGACACATAAGAAAAATAAAAAAATTAAACTTAAAAATATAACTGGGTGTCATAGCACATCCTTTAGTCTTAGCACTTGGGAGGCAGAAGCAGGCTGATCTCTTGTGTTCAAGGCTATCCTGGTCTATAGAGTGAGTTTCAGGACAGCCAGGTATACGAAGAGAAACCCTGTCTTGAAAAACAAACAAAAAAGCAAACAAACAAAAATATCATATATATATTACCAAGAAGAGGGTGTGTGTGTGTGTGTGTGTCCAGGGTGTCGCACTAGTTCCAAGTAATTATTTCGAAATAATTCTGGCCCTTTCTCTTCCACCATCCCAATCTGTGTTTTGGAAGATGGACTGGTAATCCCATTGGTGGAGCTGTCAGCAAAGCAGGTGGCATTTCACATCCCATTTGAAGTGGTGGAGAAAGTTTATCCTCCAGTGCCAGAACAGCTCCAACTCCGAATTGCTTTTTGGAGCTTCCCTGAGAATGAAGAGGACATTCGGTGAGTCCAGAGCACTGATGATGGGTAATGGAGTTCTAAGATCTCACACTGGCTGCTGGGCTTTCTGCAGAACGAAAGAGATGCTGTAGTTGGAACTGCTGAGAGGAAGATAAGGGAAGCAGGAAGTGCTAACAGAGAGAGTTGCCTAGAGCATAGTGGGCTCTCAGTGTCTGTGGAAGGTTATTTGCCGGGTTGTGGCCATGTCCTCCTCTTCCTCCAGTCTGTATTCATGCCTAGCCAATGGCAGTGCGGATGAGTTCCAGCGAGGGGATCAGCTGTTCCGGATGAGGGCTGTGAAAGACCCCCTGCAGATAGGTAAGGCTTCCAGCTGCCCTGTAGTGACCTCTCCCTTCATCACCAGTTGCGCATGTCTTTAATCCTAGCACTCAGGAGGCAGAGGCAGGTGGATCTAGTTTAAGGCTAGCCTGGTCTCCATTGTGAGTTCTAAGACAGCCAGGGTTACAGAGAAAGACCTTGTTTTAAAAAAAAACAAAACCAAAAACCCATGTGGAGTGAATTGTATAATTCAGTATGGGTACAGGGAAGAGGGCAGAGACTCTGGTCTGGGCAGCTACTTCTCATCTTTCCCTTATTTCTCCCTAGGGTTCCATCTGAGTGCTACCGTGGTGCCACCACAGATGGTCCCTCCCAAAGGGGCCTACAATGTGGCTGTGATGTTTGACCGTTGCCGGGTCACTTCCTGTAGCTGTACCTGTGGGGCTGGGGCCAAATGGTGCACCCATGTCGTGGCACTCTGTCTCTTCCGCATTCACAACGTGAGGCCCTCCCAATTTATCCTGGCCCTATCCTACGCTCCATTCCCCCCTTCTCTGCTGCATGTCTGGCCACAATGTGAGCCCCTTTACCTCCCCTCTGCCCACCTCTCTTCAGCTTCAGCTCCAAATCCTTTTCTCAGATGGTTCTTTGCTCCTTCAGGCATCTGCAGTCTGCCTGCGAGCTCCAGTCTCAGAGTCCCTGTCTCGGCTACAAAGGGACCAGCTTCAAAAATTTGCTCAGTACCTTATCAGTGAGCTCCCTCAGCAGGTGGGTGAGGTTGGGACATCGTCTCACTGCTGGCTTTTAGCCTTCGCCTCAGCCTTCTTGTTAGGCCCTGGCCTCTTTGGATTCACGTGTGCCTGTCCTCTCTGCTTTTTCCCTTCCCCTCAGATTCTTCCCACAGCCCAGCGTCTTCTAGATGAACTCCTTTCCTCCCAGTCCACAGCCATCAATACGGTGTGTGGAGCTCCGGGTGAGTTGTTGGAGGGGAGCAAGCAAGCTGCTAGTACAGGCCGTCACGTCCTACAGGCTTCATGTTGTTAGGTGAAGCTGGGTCCTTATCAACAGGCGACTGATTGTCTGTCATTCCCAGACCCTACAGCAGGGCCCTCAGCTTCAGACCAGAGCACTTGGTATTTGGATGAGTCAACACTCACTGACAACATAAAGAAGACACTGCACAAGTTCTGCGGCCCCTCCCCAGTGGTCTTCAGGTAAACTGCTTACTAAATCTGTGGTGAGTAGGTACCTTCCTTAGGCCACTAGTAATCATTCCTTCTTTCTCATCACTGCACTGGCATGGTTCCTGCACATGGGCATCAGTGATGACTGGTTGATGATGACCTTGTACAGTCAGTGATTTCCTATCTGGGTAGAACCAGAGTTATTTTTCTTCCTTTGGGTGATCATATTGACACAGATGCAGGGAAAGGTGAAGAATTTTGTCACAGCTGTCTTTCCCCTGTACTCTGTATTCGGGGTCAGGACCCCCTTAGGTCAAAGCCCTGCTGTTTTCACCTCCTTCATTCAGCAGCCACACCTTAGTCACCTTCTCTGTTCCTTTTACAGTGATGTGAACTCTATGTATCTCTCTTCCACGGAACCTCCTGCTGCTGCTGAATGGGCATGTCTGCTGCGCCCTCTGAGGGGACGAGAGCCTGAGGGTGTCTGGAATCTACTGAGCATTGTCCGAGAGATGTTCAAGCGGAGGGACAGCAATGCTGCCCCTTTGCTAGAAATACTCACTGACCAGTGCCTCACCTATGAACAGGTAGCACCTCAGGATTGGGGAGCTATGTGGTAGTTCCTCCTTTCCCTCCCTTATCTTATTCTCCTCTTTCTGACAGGAACATGGAGGAGGGTAAGGGCTCTTTAGGTTTTTCTGAGTTTTGCATACCTTACATCTCTCTTTGCCTCCAGATAACAGGCTGGTGGTACAGTGTGCGCACCTCAGCTTCACACAGCAGTGCCAGTGGTCACACAGGCCGTAGCAATGGGCAGTCAGAGGTAGCAGCTCATGCATGTGCAAGTATGTGTGATGAGATGGTTACCCTCTGGAGGCTGGCTGTGCTGGACCCTGCCCTCAGCCCTCAGCGGTGAGTCTTCCCCAGGATTACTATATTCTGACAAGGCCACCCCAGGCCAGCCTGTACACTGAACAATCTGCTTGAGTGTAGAGATTTCTCTCACCTGGGGGACTAGGAAGTGCTGAGCACTGCTGTTACTAGAGGTTTGGGAGCCCGGTTTCTAATAGGTGTTCTTCTCCCCCTTCCCTAAATCCATGACTGTCGGACTGATGTCTAATGGCACTGACTCAAAAAGAGCTGCCCCTCCCCACTGTGCCCCTTGTTTATGCCTTTCTTTGAGGGCGAACTCCTGCTTTATCGTCCCCTTTCCACTCTCAGTGCAGACTGCTTGTATCCCTCTAACAGCCTCCTGCTCTTTGTTTCCACAGCCGCCGGGAACTGTGTGCACAGCTGCGTCAGTGGCAACTGAAGGTGATTGAGAATGTCAAGCGGGGACAGCACAAGAAGACCCTAGAGAGGCTCTTCCCTGGCTTCCGGCCAGCTGTGGAGGCCTGCTACTTTAACTGGGAAGAGGCTTACCCCCTTCCCGGTGTTACCTACAGTGGCACCGACCGGAAGCTAGCCCTGTGCTGGGCCCGGGCTCTTCCTGCTAGGCCAGGAGCCTCTAGATCTGGGGGCCTGGAAGAGTCCCGGCCCCGACCTCTTCCTACTGAGCCAGCTGTGAGGCCCAAGGAACCTGGGGCTAAGCGCAAAGGATTGGGTGAGGGGGTCTCCTCACAGAGGGGTCCCCGCCGCCTCTCTGCCGAAGGAGGAGATAAAGCTCTGCATAAGATGGGTCCAAGTGGGGGCAAAGCCAAGGTACTGGGTGGGACTGGCAGTGGGGGCAAGAGCTCAACAGGCAGTGGGAGCAAACGACGGCTAAGCAGTGAAGACAGCTCCCTGGAACCAGACCTGGCAGAGATGAGCCTGGATGACAGCAGCCTAGCCTTGGGTGCAGAGGCCAGCACCTTTGGTGGATTCCCTGAAAGCCCTCCACCCTGTCCTCCCTCGGTTGGCTCCAGAGGACCTTCTACCTTCCTTTCTGAGCCCCCAGATACTTATGAGGAAGATGCTGGTGTGTACTTCTCAGAAGGACCTGAGCCTCCCGCGGCCTCTGCAGGCCACCCTGGCCTGCTGCCTGGGGAGGTCTGTACCCGAGATGACCTCCCTTCCATAGATGACAGTGGCAGTGAGCTACACAAAACCAAAGAAGCAGCTCCTGCAGTGGGAGAGGAGGATGATGACTACCAAGCGTATTACCTGAATGCCCAGGATGGGACTGGAGGCGAGGAGGAGAAGGCTGAGGGCGGGACTGGGGAGGAGCATGACCTGTTTGCTGGTTTGAAGCCGCTGGAACAGGAGAGCCGAATGGAGGTGAGGGAACTAAAGAAGAGAGGGACTGTGGGGGGTTCTTTTCAAATGACTAAGAGGGGTCCCATGGCTCTGGCTGAAAGTGTCCAGATCATTAACCTGACTTTACATTCTGTACGGTATCCTAACCTCCTGGTCTGTGGTCTGCCCCTCTCTACTGGATATTTCTCAGATATTGGGTCACTGCGCTACTTCAAAGTTTTCAGTGGTTGCTTGCTGTCCTCAGAGTAAAACTGAAGGTCCTTGGCATGGCCTGTGGGCTCCACTCTGATCTTTGCCAGCTTCTCCAGTGTTACTTGACTTTGTCTTTCACCTTCTGCATACTTCACTCATTCCTGGAGCTTGCCGTGCTCCCTCTTGACTACATACTTAGGTACAGGTTGGCCTTTCTGCCTGGAATAATCTTCTCGCCAGGCTTGGTTAGCTCTTGTTCCTTCTTCAGGTCTTAGAGACCTTAAAGTTCTGAGAGATAGGGGCACAAGATTGTTGAACTTAGACTCCCCTCCCTGCCCACCAGGTGTGGTCGCAGACGCCCCTTATCCCAGCACTCTGGAAGTTGATATAGGAGAATCTCCAGTTGGAGGCCAGCTTGAGTTCCATAGTGAGACCCTGGCTCAAATAAAACCGACCTTGTCTTAGAAGTCTCTCTCTTAGCTCCCCACAGCCTCTGCTGGCTTCCCTAGTCTACTGTGCCTGAGATGACCCCACTTTCACAGATAAGAGTAGCAGTGTTCTTCTGTCCCAGGTCCCCATGAGCCATCCTATCCGCTTGCCCCCTTTTGGCCTTTTCAGCAATACTGGTTATCACATCATGTTGAATGATAGTGGTGCCTGTAACCAGACTGGACTCCTATGGTATGCCCAGGATCAGCATGTTGTTCACTGCTTTAGGAATATTGTGCTATGTAATCAAGTATAATGTTCTCCAAGTGAAGGTCTTCAATCTTTCGGTCCTATGTCCTATAGGTGTTATTTGCTTGCGCTGAGGCCCTGCATGCCCATGGCTACAGCAATGAGGCCTCCCGCCTCACAGTGGAGCTTGCCCAGGACCTGCTAGCCAACCCTCCTGACCTCAAGGTAGAGCCGCCCCCTGCCAAGGTGAGAGAGACCTCCTTCCTCTACTTTCCAGGCCCCACTTACCCCTGCTCCTATTCCCCACCCCAAATGAGAGCTTTCTTCTATCTCCACTGAGGTAAATCAGTCTCATTTGTCCAACTCTTTGCACATCCCATTTAGGGCAAGAAAAACAAGGTATCCACAAGCCGTCAGACCTGGGTGGCTACCAACACTCTGACCAAAGCAGCCTTCCTGTTGACAGTGCTTAGTGAGCGCCCCGAGCACCACAACCTGGCCTTCCGAGTAGGCATGTTTGCATTAGAGCTACAGCGGCCTCCTGCTTCAACCAAGGCCTTGGAGGTCAGAGGTTCATTTGTCATATCCTTAATCTTTTTAGAGTCTTATACCTTGATCTCCATTGAGGTGTAGGAGGTCTGAGTTCCTTCCTGTACTCTCAGGTAAAGTTAGCACATCAGGAATCTGAGGTAGCTGCTCTGCTCAAGAAGATCCCTCGGGGTCCCAGTGAAATGAGTACCATTCGGTGCCGGGCAGAAGAACTTCGGGAGGGCACACTGTGTGACTATCGGCCTGTCTTGCCCCTCATGTTGGCCAGTTTCATCTTTGATGTTCTTTGTGCTCCAGGTATAATGCCCTACAGTAAGTGGAAAACTGGGGTGGGGTTGGGGGGAGTCTAGGGTTTTTGTTTGTGTTTTGTTTTTTTAAGGAAAACTAAAAGTTCTAAGACTCTGTCAGAGTCATCTTTAGGACCCACCAGGCAGCTTCCTGGGTAGGTCTTGGTTGATGAGGGTCTTGGATTCTTGTGCATTTTTTCCTGAGGTACTTTGGTTTGCTTGACTTAATCCAATTTTCATCTAGTGGTTTCTCTCACGGGTTCCCGGCCCCCAAGTCGAAACTGGAATAATGAGATGCCTGGAGATGAGGAGCTAGGATTTGAAGCAGCAGTTGCTGCCTTGGGTACGTGTCTTGTCTTGAGCATGTTCATGAGCAAAGCCTGGTTCAGGCCTTGGGGAGTTGTGATGGGAAAGTCAAGATGACACACGGGATCCAACTAGTCATCGCTTATTACACAGTCAGTATCTAGAGAGGGGCTGGAGATGCTCAGCAGTTAAAAGCACTTACTGCTTTTCTAAAGGATCCTGATTTAGTTCCCAGGACCCACATGATGGCTAACTGTATGTAATTCCATTTTCCAAGAGATGCAATGCTCTCTTCTGGCTTCCATGGGCACATAAAGCACATGGTACACACTTGCATGTAAGCAAAACACATACATACATACATACATACATACATCATACATATATACATCATACATACATACATACAATTAAATAAAACTTAAATATGTGTGTGTTACATATGGTGGGTGTTTAAAGGACAGGAAACCAAAAATCTAAAGAAAGGCCTCAGGGAGGTGACTGACGATGTAATGTCGGCTAAAAGATCAGGGAGCTGTAGACAGCAAATTATCAGGAATACACTTAGTTCTAAGACCAGATATAATGGTTATGCCTACAATCCCAGTACTTGGGAGCTGGAGGCAGGAGGATCAGGAGTTGATTTTCATACTTGGCTACGTAGCAAGTTTGAGGCCAGCCTGTGCTACATGAGATCTTGCCTCAAAAACATCATCATCAACAACAGCAGCAGTAAAAGCAACTAAACAAGAAGTTAGATGTGCCTGGGTGTGTAATTCCAGTAGAACAGAACAGGTTACAAAGGCCTTGGAAACAGATGGAGCTAAGGTGGGATGTAAGCAGTGGGGACTTGTTTCTCATGAACTGGTAGTTGGCCCTGGCTTGTATGTTTCTGGTGTCTTTGGAGCTATAAACACTAATCCCCAGGAGGCCCTCCTCACAGGCATGAAGACAACAGTGAGTGAGGCAGAACATCCCCTCCTATGTGAAGGCACACGTCGGGAGAAGGGTAACCTGGCCTTAGCACTCATGATCACTTACAAGGACGACCAGGCCAAGCTCAAGAAGGTAAGGGACTGAGATGCTGGGTTTTTGCCAGGAAGCAAGTGAGCAAAATGTCACAATCTTTCTCAGAAGTTTCCAGTACAATGACCAAAGTACTGGTGTGTGTGTAGGAGGTAAGTAGAGAATTTTGGAGACTTCTCATAAAGAACAAGAGACCAATGGTTCTTATAGGTATGCTTGGGCATGAGGTGGAAGAAGAGAAGCAGAGAGCATAAAGTCAATCATTCATTTATTTCAATATTTATTGAATATCAGTATGTTCAGTCCTCAGGTAAGTGTTATGGAAGATTCCAAGACATGTAAGCTGGGAGGTTATCCTGTAGTTACAACCGGGGAAGACTTCCTGAGGAGGCAGCATTAGGCTGCTTCAAGAAGAAAGGAAGATAACAGAATTCAGGAAATAAAGGACGTCATGTTGCTGCTTGTCTCTTCTCCAGATCCTAGACAAACTCTTGGACCGAGAAAGCCAGACACACAAGCCACAGACCCTGAGCTCTTTCTACTCGTCTAGCCGGCCAGCCACAGCCAACCAGAGATCTCCTTCAAAGCATGGGGCCCCACCTGCCCCTGGGGCCCTGCAGCCACTGACTTCAAGTTCTGCAGGGCCTGCTCAGCCAGGGAGTGTGGCAGGGCCTGGGCCAGGTCCCACTGAGGACTTCACAGAGAAGAATGTGCCTGGTGAGGTGGGGGAACTGGGTTGGGTGGCTGGGTGGTACAGTCAGGTTGTGTCTCTTCCTGGGCTTATCCCAGGGTTCTATTTTCTCCCTCAGAAAGCTCCCCACATTCCCCCTGTGAAGGTCTCCCACCTGAGGCAGCTTTGACTCCACGGCAGGAGGGGAAGGTTCCTAGCCGATTAGCACTTGGCAGTCGTGGAGGCTATAATGGTCGGGGTTGGGGCTCCCCAGGGCGGCCCAAAAAGAAACACACAGGTACAACAGCTTATGGGATGGCATGGAGGGAGGGCTAGTCCTGAAGCTGGAGACTGACTTCATTCTTGGGGTACTAGGCATGGCCAGCATTGACAGCAGTGCCCCTGAAACCACATCAGACAGCTCTCCTACCTTAAGCCGAAGGCCACTTCGAGGGGGCTGGGCCCCTACTTCCTGGGGTCGAGGACAAGACAGTGACAGCATTAGCAGCTCTTCCTCAGACTCTCTGGGCTCCTCATCCTCCAGTGGAAGCCGCCGGGCTAGTGCCAGTGGAGGGGCCCGGGCAAAGACAGTTGAAGTTGGCAGGTCAGTAGGGAGAAATACCCATCTAGCCCATCCTCAGAACCATATTCCTAGTGTGACCCAACTGCTGTCCCCTAACAGCCCTCCTAACCTATGTGTACTCCACTCTGAAGGGGCTCCAACCCTGTCCATACCTCTGTGCTCCATCAGGTGTTACAAAGGCCGCCGCCCTGAGAGTCATGCCCCCCACGTACCCAATCAGCCGTCAGAGGCAGCTGCACACTTCTACTTTGAATTGGCGAAGACAGTTCTGATCAAGGCAGGGGGCAACAGCAGCACCTCCATTTTCACACATCCATCTTCCTCAGGAGGCCACCAGGGTCCTCACCGCAACCTGCACCTTTGCGCCTTTGAGATTGGGCTTTATGCCCTAGGCCTGCATAACTTTGTTTCTCCCAACTGGCTCTCTCGTACCTATTCTTCCCATGTATCCTGGATTACAGGTAAATCCAATGTCATGATTTGCATACAGCATGGAGGTGACTCGGAAGGGTTTTGTCTTTGTGACGTTGCTGATCTGATGAAAGATCTCATCCCCAGAGCTCCAGTGGTGCCCACTTTGCTTCTTGTTCTTCTCCCTGAAGGACAGGCAATGGAGATTGGCAGTGCAGCCTTGACTATACTGGTAGAATGCTGGGATGGGCACCTGACGCCCCCTGAGGTCGCATCGCTGGCTGACAGAGCGTCACGGGCACGAGACTCCAACATGGTGAGGGCAGCGGCAGAGCTGGCTCTAAGCTGCCTGCCTCATGCCCATGCACTGAATCCCAATGAAATTCAGCGAGCCTTGGTGCAGTGCAAGGAACAGGTATTTCCTGCTTTTAGCCATCTGGGCATGGGGGAACTTAAGGGCCCAGCATTTTTCCTCTAAAGAACTTATTTGCATGTGTGTACATGATGGGGTGGGGTATGTGCCACAGAGTGTGTGGAGGTCAGAGGGCAGCTTGTCTGAGTTTGCTCCCCTTATACCATGTGGGCCCTAGGAATCAAACTCAAGTTATCAGGCTTGGCAACCTGTCCCCCCTCTAACTTTCTCCCTCCCAAGAGGTCTACTAAGTTGCCTATGCTGGGCTTGAACTTACAGTTCTGTTTCAGCTTTCTAAGTAGCTGGAACATGCTATTATTGGGGGTTTAGAGACCCTCTCTTGATACCCCCATATTCAGGAGTTTATGAAAAAATCTATTTTTTTTCTCATTATAACATTTCACACATTACAGGTTGCGTATCTGTTAGGTTCAAGATTAGAAGTGTTTTGGATTTTAGGTTTTCAGAGTATTTTCTTAAACCTGAGTGATATTGGGGATGGTACCCAAAACTAGTTATAAAATTTGTATTTCATATGTTAATTATACACACAGCCTAGAGGTAATCTCGCATCTCTTGGCCTCTTTCTGTATGTATGTCTGTATATATGCATGCTTGCATGTGGAATTGGATCCAGGGCCTCGTGCAGGCTAGGCAACCAGCTGACTTATGGTCTCCAGCCCTGTTTGTGCATAATAGCATATTTCATGGTATTTTCCTCTTGAGGTATCAATGAGCCTTGTGGTTCAAACAGTTTCTGATTTTAGTGTTTTCCATTTTCAAATCAGGGATACGCAACCTAATATGAATTCACATTTTTACATTTGTCTTACTATATTCTATTATATATATTTATTCTATTATATATATTCTATTATATATATTTATTCTGTTATAATCCTGAAGCTAGGATTATTCCTATCTCACACACAAGTAAATAGAGGCTCACTACTTAGAGCACAGGGTGTCTCCTGAGAATGGACTCAGACAAACGACGAGCTTTGGGTGTGGGAGGGAACAATCATTTGTTCAGTGCCCGTGCATGGAGTCAGTCAGTGACTTTGACCTCTGATGCCCCCCCTCAACCAGTTCTCATTCCTGGGTCAGGCCTCTTCCCCTGATGCTCTGTGCTCCTTTCCAGGATAACCTGATGCTGGAGAAGGCCTGCATGGCAGTAGAAGAGGCAGCCAAGGGTGGGGGTGTGTACCCTGAAGTGCTGTTTGAGGTGGCTCATCAGTGGTTCTGGCTTTACGAGGAGACGGCAGGCGGCTTGTCCACAGCCCGTGAAGGGGCCACAAGCTGTAGTGGCAGTGGCATGAGGGCTGCTGGGGAGGCTGGGCGGGGACTCCCTGAGGGAAGGGGTGCCCCAGGGACTGAACCTGTTACAGTGGCTGCAGCAGCAGTGACAGCAGCAGCCACAGTGGTTCCAGTCATCTCAGTGGGGTCCAGTTTATATCCAGGTCCAGGACTGGGGCATGGTCATTCCCCTGGCCTGCACCCCTACACTGCTCTCCAGCCCCACCTGCCCTGCAGCCCTCAGTACCTCACCCACCCAGCTCACCCGGCCCACCCAATGCCTCATATGCCCCGGCCTGCCGTTTTCCCTGTGCCCAGCTCTGCATACCCACAGGTGAGACTGGTGCTTTACTGATGGTGTGGGGCATGCGGGAGGGAGAGCACTAGTTCGTAGGGGGTGGAGTAGAGTACTTTGTGGACTAGGGCTGTCGGAGTACTTGCTATCTGCTCTCCTTCCCCATCTGTTATAGGGTGTGCATCCTGCATTCCTGGGGGCTCAGTACCCTTACTCAGTGACTCCTCCCTCGCTTGCTGCCACTGCTGTATCTTTCCCTGTTCCTTCCATGGCTCCCATCACAGTCCATCCTTACCACACAGAGCCAGGGATCCCACTGCCCACCAGTGTGGCTTGTGAGTTTTGGGGACAGGGAGCAGGTGAATGGAGGGGAGGTGCACTGGACATGGGAGGTAGGGAAGGCATCTCCTCTGCACCTTTTCTCTCACATGGCTTTCAATCTGCCCTCAGTGAGCAGTGTCCATCCAGCATCCACATTTCCAGCCATCCAGGGTGCCTCACTGCCTGCTCTGACCACGCAGCCCAGCCCTCTGGTAAGCGGAGGTTTTCCACCACCCGAAGAAGAAACGCACAGCCAACCCGTCAATCCACACAGCCTGCACCACCTGCATGCTGCTTACCGTGTTGGTAAGAAGTCCCTTTCCCTACCCCTACCTATAGCTGGGTGAGGGGCTCGTCATTTGTTTACCAGGATGGGATGGTGGTGAAGGATATCTCCTATTGTGTGCTCATCTGTGTTCCCTAGGGATGCTGGCACTGGAGATGCTAGGTCGTCGGGCACACAACGATCACCCCAACAACTTCTCCCGCTCCCCCCCTTACACTGATGATGTCAAATGGTTGCTGGGGCTGGCAGCAAAGCTGGGTAACACCTCCCCTCCCCAGGACCATTGCCCCCCCCCCAACCCCCCCGACCTGCTTCCCTTCCCTTCCTATCCCAGACCTCCTTCCTAGCTCTTGCTCAGAGTTGAGGCCTTGGTCGGGTATGTGTGCGAGCACTGGGTGGATGGTTACCTCAGCTCCTGGGGTGGAGGGGGGCTCTCTGTCAGGCCAGAGCTGAGATATGGAAGTGGGTCCCTAGGGCAGAGGTGGCCACCCCCGTCTCATGCCCCTCCCCTGCCCCCCAGGAGTGAACTACGTGCACCAGTTCTGTGTGGGGGCAGCCAAGGGGGTGCTGAGCCCGTTTGTGCTGCAGGAGATCGTCATGGAGACGCTGCAGCGGCTGAACCCCATTCATGCCCACAACCACCTTCGAGCCCCAGCCTTCCACCAACTGGTGCAGCGCTGTCAGCAGGCATACATGCAGGTGATAACTCAGGAACTGTGGAGAAGGGGGGAACACCTCCTGGGCAGTTGGAGCAGAGCCCTCAGCATGTGAGGGAGGTGGGGCCTCAGCTGTGTACGCTTTTGTGCTGATTACCCTCCAACCCACTCTCCAGTACATCCATCACCGATTAATCCACCTGACCCCTGCCGACTACGACGACTTTGTGAATGCGATCCGCAGTGCCCGCAGCGCCTTCTGCCTGACACCCATGGGCATGATGCAGTTCAACGACATCCTACAGAACCTCAAGCGCAGCAAACAGACCAAGGAGTTGTGGCAGCGGGTCTCTCTAGAGATAACCACCTTCTCCCCCTGAGTCTGGCCCCTGTAGGGCCCTATATAGGGACACAGGCCTGTGGCTATGGGGGGCCCTCACACAGAGGGTCAGGTGACTCTTGGCTGGACAGATCATCCCCACTCAATTCCCTTGTAGCCCAGACTGGCAGCTGCTCTTGGGCTGTAGCTTGGGGCCAAGATGTCTCAGACCTTAGAAGCCTAGGGTTGGGGGAGACAGCCTTGTCTGGGAGAGGGCGTTGGGTGGCCTCTGGTATTTATTTGGCATTTATAAATATATAAACTCCTTTTTTACTCTATTTTCTGGGTCATTGCTTTCTTCCTTATGTAGGAGAGCTGTAGAAAGACAGCTGATACCTGCTGTAGCCTAGGGTTTGGTTTTTGTTTTTTTCCCACTGCAATGAAGCAGACAAAACAGAAAAATAAGGATGTTTATTAAGGACATTTCCAGCCCACAGTTAGGGCTCATATATGGCTCTACGAGCAACTGTCTGACCTCATCCCCATTCAATGTGAATGACACTAGAGAGGCCAGGCCACAGGTGGGTCCCACTGTCTTGACTAAAGGGGCCATAGCAAAGAGCCCTCTCATGGGTAGGCGTTGACAGATAAACTGCTGGGGATGAAGAGGGAAATCATTGACTACATTCTTCTATCCCTTCCCTGGACCCTCTCTTCCTCACCTCCCAGGTTCATAGGTCAAAGGTACCTAGTACCATGGGGGGTATCAAGGAAAGCCCCTTTATTAGGCCCCAAAACTATGGGAAAGAGATGGATGCCCTCCCTTTACAGCTATTCCAATCCTGGGGGCCACTGAGGTAGAGGGGTAAGGGGCCAGGCCACGTTAATACCCCTGTGGGCTCTGCTCTAAGGCTTGCCCCTCAGTGAAGTTAGCAGGCTCTTTGCTGGTATGGAAAGGCTGGGGCATCAGCCCACACTGGAATGCTGCAATTCTTCCCGAAGCCACAAGGGGGCTGGCTGTCCAAGCCGACTCAGCAGCTTTGATAGCTCCAAATTATGATTCCGGAAAAAATCCGTAAGGAAAAGGCGAGACTGATGGGAGAAAAAAGTGAGAGGAGAAACAAACAGTAAAGAGTACAGCAAGGTCAGACCCTGGAGGTGGAGTGGCAGCTGTAACCCAGGTCCACTTACCTCCATGTCCATGTCTGGGTACCTCCGGCCTTTGCCTCTCCCTAGACAGCGAGTCTTACCACCTTCAAGCCCCTGGCACCAAAATCCTTTATCTTCATCAAACCTGCTCAAAGGAACAGACCATTAGGTGTCAGGGAGAAGGGAAATCCAAGCCCCACAAACGCACCTACCCCTCCTAGCCCACAGGGGGAGATGTCTCTTCCAGACAGAACCTTCCCTCTCCCCATAAACCTTTTCCCCTTGGCTTATGCTCTCCCACCTGAGGGTCCTCGTGTAGTTCAGAAAGGGGCTGATACCCAGGAACTTCTGGATGATCTCCATTGAGGCTGCTGGGTTGACACGAAGCTCCTGACCATCCATAATCAGCAACTGAAGGGACAGGGATGTGGTTCCCTCTCTATTCTTAAGAAGACTGGGCTGAAGGGAAGTGGGACCCTAATAAGGACTTTTGGGAGACTCTACCTGTCCAGAGGGATAGTAAGTCAGCCAGCGCTGAAGATGGGTAGAATAGTAGCCAGGAACAAGACAACGGCTCTGCAAAGAGCGAAGTAGCAGAGGGGCCTGTGAGGAAGCTGAAATCACTTGGTAGAAGGTGTAGTTCAGAGCAATGGGGTCTCCATGTGCTCGCTGGTGCTGCAGGACAGAGGATGAAAAGAGACAGGTGCTGATTTGACAATGACTCTGGCCATATTCTTGTTTGAAGACAACAGCATTGCTACCCCTCCTTAAGGGACTAGTTTAGTTTCCCAACTCTCATTCCTTTCTGTGTCTATAGCAGGAACTATCTTCTTCACCTCTCTCTGAAGGCCTAATGTGTTCCTCACTTCAGACAAACCTGGTACCAGGAGTAGGCCCTGTCGGCAGGGTTGATGAGCACAGTGATGATCTTGGCTCTTGGCAGGAGGGCAGCCCCTCGCCGTGGTACAACCTCTGAGTCAAAGTAGGTGGCACTCTTTTCAAACAGGAAGTCAGTACTGGCATTGGAAGGAACAGGGAAGAAGTCCATGTACCTAGAGAGTAGCACAGAGAAGAGAAGAAAGATCTCAGTGGCAAGCCCGGACTTTTGCAAGCTGGCAGAGGCTGGGACAGGTTATCTTTTGGAGAAGGCAATATTGCTCTGAGGAACATGCAAGGGGATCCAGTCTCACCAGTCGATCCCCTTGTGGTAATTGGGGCCATTGAAGAACTGAATTTCCTCAAAGGTGCTGGGGCTAGGAAAGCTGCTTGTCACAGCTGGGTGCAGGCTCAGGAAGAAGTGAACAGCTGTGGTACCTGTAGGGAAGAGAGCAACCAGCCTGTTCAGGAAAGCAGCCAGCTCAACAGCAGGAGTTTGAAGGAAGGAAGAGAATACTCACTTGTGGGTTGTAAAACTCCCTTCAGCCAAAGCAAAGGGAGAGAAAGAAAGCCTGAGAGAGGCCCAGGATGGGGTCAGGCTATCTGTCACCCTCTACCGTATCAGAACCACTTGGAGACTCCCCCCTCCCTAGCACCCAGGACTGAGTCTAGGCCTTTAAAAATGGTGGATGCTTTGCCATAGAGCTGTGACCTCCGACCTCTTTGCTTTTCTTATTTTGAGATTAGGTCTTACTAAATTGCCCAGGTGTCCTTGAATACACTCTGTAGCCAGGCAGGCACTGAAACTGATACTCTCCTGTCTCTGCCTCCCAAACTGCTGGGATTACAAGCCTTTACAACCAAGTCTTGTTATCTAATTGATTTTTGAGACAGGATCTTATATAGCCTAGGCTGGCCTCACTTGCTATACGGCCAAGGGCCTATAGCAAGCAAGGGCTTCTGATCCTGTCTGCTCTACTATACTGGCTTTATGATGGGGCCAGAATCCAGGGCTCTGTACATGATCAGCAAACACCCCAGCACCCATTTATCTATCTTTCAAACGCTGCAGATGAAACCAGGTATAGTGCCTTACAAATGTAATTCCAGCACTTGGAAAATTGAAGCAAAGAGATCAGAGCATTAAGGCTGGCCTGGGGGACAAGACCCAGTTTCAAAAACTAAACAAATAAAAACCACAATATTAAAAATAAACAAACAAATAAAAAACCCAAAACACTGTAGTGCACACCTTTAGTCCCAGCACTTGCGAGGTGGAAAGCTCTGGGAGTCTGAGGCCAGCCTGGTCTACATAGCGAGTTCCAGGATAGCCATGGCTACACAGTAAAACCCAAGAAAACCAAAACCCAAACAAACAAAACACATTGAAAGTAACGGATTCCCTCAAGCTGTCCTGCACATGTGTATACACATGCACACAAGCACACTAAAGAAAATGAATCCTTTTCTCAAGAGACTTGATTAATGAGAAGTAGATATGAGAAGGCAGCATAAGATATATTGGCTGCGAATAATTTACCTGTCTTCTGTGGTCCCACAATGAGGAACTTGGGGAGTCGATCACAGGTTTTCTCCTTGGACCAGATATCTTTGTGCCTCTTGTCATCACAGGGATTCTGAAGGTTAGGCCACGAATCTGATAAGGACTAATCTTGTAAACCCTGACCCCCATCAGATCAGGTCAGCCTGAGCTCTATCCTTACCTGCCACAGAGGGCTTCGTTCCTGAGGAAAAAGTTCAAAGTACTTTTGAGCAAGAGGGACGGGAGGAAGGGTCTGTAGGCGCAGTCGTGTCCAACACTGGAGGAAGCGCACCAGGCTCTCAAAGGTGTACAGGCCCAGCCGGTCATTTCCGTAGTTTGACAGATGGGTCATAAAGACACTGATCTGCAAGAGGATGTCTGCCTGTGAGACTTAGAACCAGCTTTGGTGCACAAAGGTGCTGGCTTGACAACACTTTGGCTTTCTAGTCTTCTGGTTCCCTTTTGGCACTTTACCGGATTAAGCAGCACTGTAAGAAAGAGCTCTCCACCTCGGATGCTTCGATCTAGTTCACGAGAACCTCCAGGATACTCATTATAGAAGATCGTGTGAGTGAAGAGGCCACATGTTTGCCGGGGGAGCACCTGAGAGGAAAAGAAGATACAAGGATGGACGAAATGTGAATGGTAAGACGGAGAGCAGGTAAGGACAAACATCAGGACGCACTGGGATTCCCTGGGTTCAGAGAGGCCTGGTTTGAAGTTATAGTAAGAAAATTTGCTATATTCGGGGCTGGAGAGATGGCTCAGCAGTTAAGAGCACTGCATTATTGCCTGCTCATCCAGAGGTCCTGAGTTTAATCCCCAGAAATCACATGGTGGCTCACAACCATCTGTAATGGGATCTGGTGCCCTCTTCTAGCATGCGGATTGAGGACACACACACACACCTTTAAAAAATTTTTTACTATATGCATTATCATATTTTGTGGACACCTTGGGCTGGCAGATGACAAGCCACAAGTCAATCCTGTTTGAAGGCTGTCTAAATGTCGAAGTTTGGGAAATTTGTAGTGGGAATCCCTCACCATGATGCCATTGTGAATGAAGCCACGGCGGTATCGAGCAGGGCGCAGATGGGGATACTCCTCAGTGCTGGTCACCTGGATGCCCCATACAGATTTCCAGGCCTCATAGAGCTGTGTGTGGATGGGGTACACGCCAGAGTGGTGGGGGGCCACAGCATACCCCAGATCCGTAGGAATCCCATGCTCCTGGGAATGGCATAGACTCTCACCAGGACCTGGTGAAGTTTGGGGAGTACAGGGTAAAGAGGGTGGGGGTGCCTCCAGAGAAAGATAACTGGCAAGGGTAGGGACAGGGTATCCATGGTGATGGGGTGTCCATGGGGGGTGGGGGAGGGTGCTAAAAAGGAAATATTATCCCTGGAGAAAGTATGGGAAAGATGCAAGAGTCTCACCAAAGCAAACTGTTTGTTGAGCCTCATCTGGTCAGCTAGCACTGAGCGGTTGTGAAACAGATGTGGCTGCATGTGACTCCACATGTGAGGGAACCACCAGAACTCTCTGCGGTGCTTCAGCAGCATGTCGTCCCCTGCATCCTCCTCTTCTGTCCCTATGACACACACTGACTGCTGGTCACAGCTAGTTAGCCCCTATGCCCTTCATTTTCTAACGACTCTGACCATGTTCCATCCTTTGGATGTTACTGACTCCTGCCCAGGGCCCGAGGCTTTCTGTTCGCTCCACTGCCTGAGTGTTCTTCAGCCACCTATGCTAATCCTGGTCCATCACTAGCTCATCACTGGACTATGTCCCTAAACTTTGTCCCTTTCTCCAACTTGTGTGTTCAGGGTCAATACTAAAGAGACACATCGAATTACAGTGGGTAAGGACAGGGGAATGAACTCACCAGTATGATAGAACTTGCCCGAGAAGCCCAGGTTGAAGGTGAAGTTGGGGACTAAGGTCCTGAGTTTGTTCTGGGTGGTCAACAAAGCCTGGAAGAAACAGTAGAGAAATGCCAAATCAGGAGAAAACAGACTGAGAAATATAAGTAAGTAGCTTTCTTTCCAACTATAAAAAAGTAGAGAATGTATCTACACCCATCTCAGAATCAAAGCGGGGAATCTGATAGCCAGAGGTGGTAAATTTTCTAGCAAAATAAACAGAAGAGAAAAAGGAAAAACTGACCTCAACATCAGCCACCTTCATGCGAGTACCTTCTTTGCCCACAAAGATGTCATCAATGTCTACTAAGATGTAGCGGTCAAGGTCCAAGCAGAGGCGCTTCCCAGTGAGGTATGCAACAGCATCAACAAAAACAAGTTTGTGAAGCCAAAAAGAGAGGCCATGTCCAAATAGCACCCGCTGTATGCCATCATGAAGCCCCAAGTCCTGCACCACGGTGGGGAGCCGAGCCCGCCGAAGAACTGGTCCTGGCACAGGGAGCTCAGCTGGCCGATGGCTGGCAATAAGAACGGGCTCATAGGTACTGTGATTGGACTGGAAGATGGTCCAGTCATCACCAGGCAGTGGTCCTGGCTCCAAGCGGCTAGGGCGGGTGAGATGTAGTAGAGGAGCGGAAGGATTCACTTGGTAGTCCCGGAGCCCCAAGTTTGAGTGTAGGAAAAGGGGAAAGCCCTTAAGTTGGGCACTCAGTAGGCTATGCTCATGGGCTCGGAAAAAGCCAATGATGCCTACACCATATTCCACACAGTACCGATCTAGCAGTTCTCGACTCCAGGCATCCAAGTTGACATACTTTAGAAGGTTCTCATAGATGACTAAGACGTATCGGCCATGGGTCTGATCAGTCAGTGTGGGCATATCCCCGCGGCCAGGTGCTAGCTCAGTATTATAACGAAAGCGACTGGACTCCAAGATCGCCACAATCTCCTGCCCCAGTTGTGAGTATGCACTTTCCACAAACACAAGGACCACAGGTTCTGTTCGAGTTGTTTCTGGAGGCCTTGGGGGTCGAGGTGGGACTGGTGGCCTTGCAGGGCCAGGGCCAGCTGCCCCACTGCTACTACAGTCTCCCAAGGGCAGAGGCAAGGGTTCCTTGGCCTTGGGGCTGGTAGACACATAGTAAGCCAGGAATGCCATGGAGATAAGACTGAAACCAATCAGCAGCAGTATGAGGCGGTGCAGTTCCAGTTGCCGAGCAGGGCGTACCACCTTCCACAGCTGGAGCATGGCGAGGAGAAGGAGGGAGGGAGGAAGTATGAGATCTGCAGGCTGGGACGGTCTTGGCAGGAGAAGGGGTTCTCTTAGGGTCAGTTCCCTGATGATGAGCAAACACTTTCAACACAGGATAGGGGAGGCGGAAGGAGCAACGGTGTACTGGACAGAATCGGAACCCACTGGTCTCAGGTCACCATGGCCCCCTGGCCCATGCCTCAGGCTGAAACTTGAGCTCCCTTAGCTCCTGTGGAGGTTCTTACATCAGAAGTCAGTGAAGCCCATAAGCTTGGCCCTTACAATCTGTAAAGCAGGGAAATTGGTGGGTTACTTCTTCATTTGAAAGTCTGCCATTAGCCATCTTCTTGTCCCATCTCTTACCCCATGTATATGTGATGATCTCTTCTGTGTGTGCATGTGTGCGCATGTATAGAGCCAGAGGCCAGTATCAGTGTCTTCCTTTAATGCTTTCAGACTTTTGAGACAGTCTCTCACTGAACCTGAAGCTCTCTGTTCCAGTTAGAATGGCTGGCTAGCAAATCCCTAGCCTTGCTTCTCCATACTGGGGATGCACTGGGGATGCGTACTACCACACATCTGGGGTTTCATGGATACTGGGAATCTAAACCCAGATCCTTGTGCTTACACAGCAAGCACTTTACCTACTAAGCTCTCTCCCCAGCCCAGACAGTTTGTTCTTTAGAAAAGAAAAAAGCTCTTTAGAAAGAGTTTATGTAGAATATAAGTTGGATCCCATACCTTGGCTTCATAGCTTGTTCACTTTCTTAGGAAATGTCCAAATTCCCCTATGTTCAAGCTCAGGCGTACCATTTACATTATAAAAGAGCCTATCCACAGAGACCAAACAGCCAGGAGGGTGAACAGAGCTCTAGTCAGAAAGAAATTCCCATCCTGTGTCTGAGAACCCCGCCAATGAGCAGGAGCTCTGGTGGGCTCTCGATAACAAGTGGATGGCACATCTTAGACGTCTCATGATCCACAAAACATCAGATAGGAGAAACCTCCTGAGTCTTAATCTTCTACATCAATCACATCCATTACCACAGCCAACAGCACTAACGAATTTGCCGTCATGTGGGTGCTATGGTGGGGACACGAGCAACGGTGAGAGCTAATCATACTATTAGCTTCTGAGCCCAGAACTTGGGAGGCTTTCCTTTCCACTACTTGTGAAAAATTACCCATCCCCTCTCTCCACCCACAGTAGAATCAGCACAAAAGATGCACACCCAGGGCAGGGCATGCCATCACTAGCACCTAAGAAAGCTGGGAAGCTGAATCCAGAGTCGCTCCCTTCCCCTTCTGCTTCTCCTTCCTAAACTAACTGAGGTGTGACTATACCCTCATTCCAGAACAGCACAGGAGCTGCTGGGTAACAGAACAGGAATAGGGGGACTAGATCCAGGGATCGTGACTTGAGAGTCAGATGACCAGAAAAAGGCTTTAAGAAAATCTAACTTGACAGTTTCTTTTTCTCAAATAAGGCTGCTGTAAGTTTACAGTTCCTTTTTTATTTTAGCCAATCTCAGAAAGGTCAGTAGCTGGCAAAACCATTCTGAGGCCCTTAGGCAGAGACAAGGTCCTCAGAATCCAGAGAGATGATTTATGATGATTTATTTAGAGTTCATCTCTGTCCTGGATAAAACTAATTGAAATGAGAGAGCTGGGAGACAGAATAAAAACTGATGGGCACTGTAGAGATGGCCCAGGGGTTAAGAGCATTGGCTGCTCTTCCAGAGGACCTGGGTTCAATTCCTAGCACCAACACAGTAGATCATAGTTATTTGTAACTCCAGTTCTAGGGGATCTGACACAGACATACATGCAGGCAAAACATAATACACACGAAATAAAAATAAATTAGAAACAAAAACAAAACAAAAAAAGCTGTGATGGAGCTGGAGTCCCAGTTTAGAGCAAAGCCCATGCTTATAATGTGTGAGGTTCTAAAGGCAATGGAGAGAGAGGGGGATGGGAGAAGCAGGGGAGAGAATAGACGAAGGAGGAAGAGGTGTAGATCATGGAAAGAACTGAATTCTTTTGTTTGTTTTTATAGACAGGGTTTCTTCATGTAGCCCTGGCTACTATATAGACCAGGCTAGCCTCCAACTCTGCCTACCTCTGTCTCCTAAAGGCTGGGATTAAAGGCATGCACCACCACTGTCCGGCAGGAACAGCTAACTTCTAACAGGGAAATCAGTAGTGAGAACTCAAGAAAGCAAGCTATATTTCACACTATCACCGGTTTAATAATAGTATCTACTGAGTGCTTACTACCCGTGGGACATTCTTCAGAGAGCTTTGCATATACAGACCTGACTTTGATTTATTACAATGTGCAAATGAAGCTGGGGGCGATGGCACATGTCGTTAATATCAGCACTTGGAAGGCAGAGGCAGGGCACTATCTCTGAGTTAGAGGCCAACCTGGTCTACAGAGAGAGTTCTAGGACAGCCAGGGGCTACACGGAGAAGCACTGTCTTAAAAAAAACCAAACCAATCAAACCACCAATACCAACAACAAAATCAATGTGCAAATGCTAAACATTTAGTATAAAGTATACTTCAGATGGTTTGGGTTTTGGTTTTCCGTGCCGGTGGTGGAATACATGGTCTTGCACATGCTAGGCAAATGTTCTGCCAGGAGTTACAACCTCAGGCCCTAGAATTTTAATCCTACCCCAAGGTAGTGGATTTATAGACACAATACTTTTTTTTTAAAGTTTATTTTTACTTGTGTATTTTATGTATATAAGTACTTTGTCTGCATGTACATCTGCACACCAGAAGACAGCATCAGATTGTAAGTCGACATGTGGATGCTGATAATCGAATGCAGGACTTTGGAAGAGCAGCGAGTGCTCTGAACCACTGAGCTACCTCTCCAGCATCGCCAACAATGCTTTTCTTGTAATGAGAGACACTAAGTACATACACAGCCACACAATCAGGTTAAGCCAGAGAGCAGAGGGCACTGATAAGCTCTTGCAGTCAGTAGGTTAGATGTACTATCTGCATTAACTTAGGATACCTTAAAGGTTTATCAGTAAATCAAGAAGCACCTGTATTTAATGCCAGCTCTAAGAGTTGTGAAAACGCACATAACTAGTATTAGTTCCATTTTACACACGCATAATTTCAGGCCCAGAGAAGTTTAGTAACTTACCCAAGATTACAAAGCTCCGTTAGTGGATGGCTGGGATTCAAAGGTCAGGCCTGTCAAACTCCTGCGTTGTTACCACTGCATTTTAGCTTCATACCTAGAGGAAGCCGGTGAGATTTAGAGAGGGGATCATGTGAGAACTTCTGGTGGGGAAGCAGTGGGATGACTAACGCTGGAGGAAGAACATGCGTGTGGCAGTGGAAAAGTTTCTGAGGAAGGAGAAACCCAAGGGTCGTCAGCCAAGGTGGGCAGCAAATACAGGGTCAGGGTGAGCTGGAGGTGTGTGCCCACCACTGGATAAACAGAACCCATCCAGTGAGCGGAAGAACCTGACCTTGACCCTCCTGCGGGAACTACAGGCTTGCCAAAGAAATGGGGAGCCCACAAGTGGAGGAGTTGGAGGGGAAGGGGCAGGAGTGCGGCCGACAGTTGACATCCAGACAGGCACTGGCTGAAAGAACCCCGTGTGACCCGGGTGGAGTGACCAGAATGAGGCAACTGAGGGGAGGCCAGCAGTTTGGACACGGGGCAGGGGCGCACAGGGCTGGATGGGTGGCCGCCCAGGACGACCCTGAGGGTGGTTTCGGTGGCAACACTCCGGGGAAGTCTAATGGGGAAAACTGAGGGCGACCGTGGACGGGAGGCTACTCTCAAGGATGGCTCACCCGGTGGAGTGGGCGGCGTCCCCGCTGTCCCCGGGCCCCACTGCGTCCCGGGGCCGCCCGGCTTCCCTGCTCGTGGGGCCTCGGGCCGCGTCGCGGCGGCTCCGCCATCTCCGAGCGAACGCTCCGCCGCAGTCGGGCCCAAATATCGCTCCCACCAGGGGGAGGAGGCACGCTGCGGCTCGTGGTGCCCGCTCAGATCCGCACGCTCTCTGAGCGTGGCAGCCGTGCCACCAGGATCTGGGATAAGCCAACGGCCTTCCGCAGTGCTGAGCCCAGCCGCAGCCTCCCAGGCTTCCGGCCTCGCGCTCGGCCCACCGGAGCGGACCCCGTCTTCCACGCCCGGTGGCACAGTCTGCAGAGCGTCGGGGCGGGCCCAGGGCCCAGGCCTGTCCACTCAGCCACGCGGAGGAGGAGGGAGCCCGCGTACCAAGGGCGGGGCCACCTCCAACTGGGGCGGGGCGAAGGCACGGCCCACCGCTTAAGAGGCTACTTCCTCCCTGCCACCCCCAACTCAGCAGCCCAGGCTGAGTTTGTAAGTTTTCTTCCTTGCTCCCCAAGGGAATGGGGAAAAGATGTTGGTCTCCTAGTGAAGCCTTGTCACGCAGGCTGCTAAAATCCAAGCCCATGGCCAGGAGCCTCCAACAGCAATAACACAATGGACTGTTTAAAGGTTATTTTATTAAATATCTTCAAGGTTTCATTGTAACAAAGCTATGAAGGGACTACCAACATTCAGAACAAACACTATTTTTAAATTATTTCTATGTCATCATGCAAAAGTTCTGCATCAAATGCCTTCCATTTTCCTGTTTAAAAGGTGGTTTGTTTTTTTTTAAATAGTCTATTAATAGTCTATAGATGCTGACATTAGCCCCAGAAGTGGAGTAAGAACGCTAAGAAGTGGGGCTGGAGCAGCCATATGAAGCTATGGGTCTCAACGAGATCTAAGACCGTTTGTTGTCTTCAAGCCCAGCAAAACCAAACCCTGTGGTGAAGGTATCTGTTGGCTGGCACTGCAGGCTGCAGGGCAGGAAGGGACTAGGGTCCAGGGTCTGAGGCAAGCACAAGGTGCTTGAGGAGCCTTCTACATTCAAGCACCAGCACCCATGAGTTTGTTCTTGTCTCAGCTGGTTCCAAAGTCTGTAGTTCTGTCTCTTTTCCCAGCTCCTGTGCCTCCTGAAGGTCATCCAAGGAGCTGAAATCTACCCACCTTTCCATCCCCCAAATGCAGATAATGAGCAGTTGTTTGGTGGGAGGGAACCAGGACTATGACCAATTGCTCCTCCATTATCTTCTCTGATATCTGCCTAAGGTACAGATCTTTTCTTCCTGGAATGGAACTCCTTGAGCACAGAGAGGGACAATGAATGCAGGAGCCTTGGCTCTGGACCACTTTTTGGGCACATGCAAGTGAGGGAGTGATGCCCATGCAGATTGTCCAGCAGAAAAGTCTACACTTCAGTTGGTCAGTAAAGAGCCTCTTTAAAGAGGACACTTCTCACCCAAGCAGTCAGTTCAATCTCAAACCCAGCGGAAGAGATGGACGTACAGCATGGGAAGAAGGGAGGCAACCCAGCGGGCAGCCAGAATGCATAGAAACAACCACCAACTCTTATCCCACTGCCTCACTCCTCCCATCCCACAGGGGCACTTGGCAGAGGACCCAGGCCCAGATGAGGGTCAGCATGGGGACCACCACCATGAAAATACAAGACAAAGATGGTCCAGATCAGCACACAAACAGAACTGCCAAAAATGGCAAAAGGAGCCCTGGCCAACATCTGGATCGCTCCTTGTTACATTAGGAAAACCAAAACCAACAGGAAACAAAGTAGCAATCCCTCTCCCTTCCCACCTGCAGAAATCAGGCCTCAGTCTCTGGCCCACGTGCATTGTGCATCCTATAGAAATGGATGAGTAAGTACATGTCAGACTAACATGAGGTTTCTCATCGGCTTTGTGTCAGACACACTTCTGCAGCACCAATTCTCTTCCTGTCTACACTAACTGGAACGGTACAGCAAAGTCCAGGCCTTCAGTCCTGAGGCCACGCCTCACAGCTGCCTCCACAGCAGGCTGGGACAGCAGGCTGGGAGCGCTGCATTCTCTCCCATGTAGGTCTGATAGCCACGGTGTTTGTTTCTTTCTCATACTAGGTGTCAATGCATGTTCTGAAGAAGTCCACTCCTAGAACTGGTGGTGATCAGGCCACCTCTGGGGCTGCAACCACATCATGGTTCTGTCCATGACCAAAGCTCTGTCAAGAGTCCTTGCCTGGTCCCCCTGAGTCCATGGGGGCCTGAGGCCAAGCTCACCTCTTCAAAGCTGGTGGGTGAGCCCACTGTTCATGCCTGGATGAGCATCATACAAACTCCTGCCTTCTTGCAAGCCCAAGGGCTATCAGTTGTTTTAAAACGCATCATGGTATGAATTCCGCATTTTTTAAACAATCTTATTTTCTTTTTTTTTTTTCTTAAATGTAAAAAACACCTCGGTACAGCAGAGACAGACACGAAGGGCGGGCGGGAGGGCTGCATGCAGGGGCGTGCATTGGCTGCTGCCGCTTTGTAATTGAATTGTTTTAAACCTCAAATGAACAGGACCGCCGCTGTCACTCAGGCCCTCCAGAGTCACTGGCTGCAAAGGTTCAACCTCCAGCTGGAATCTCCTAATGCCCCTGTCAAACAGAACAGGAGGTGGCAACAGAACAGAGGAGGACAATGAGAACACAGGTAAATTCATGGGATTTTGGTACACTACACACTCAGCTAAGTCCTTGAATGGGCTGGAACAGGAGAGGCTAGTGTTTAAACACAACACTGTCTCACATTTGAGTGCCTACTCAATGCTTTACATATAGCATCTTAACTCTTACAATCCATCCTGGAATGGAGGTAGGAACAATACTCCCCGTCTTTTGATAACTAAAGAAACTAAGGCTTAGCAGGGGAAGAATTCGTGCACCAAGTCTGAAGTCTGTTTGACTATAGAGCATTGCTTATCAAAACTACATTGCCCAGTCTGCCCCCCCCCCCCCCCCCCAGCCCATACCTCTTCCTAGAGAGCCACCTCCTACTCTTATCTTCTCCTCGGACCTCAGCTATCCAAGCCACCTCTCCCCTTCCCAGTCCCTTCTCCCCCACCAGGAGCACCTGTGGCTGAGCTCACTGCAGCGGTGCGGCAGGAGCCCCTGAGCAGTGATAGTGGACATTGAGCCACTTGCCGTCCCGGCGGTGCCACACCCGGGTCTCCTCTGACTGACTGGTACGAGGCCGACCCTGACCGTCGATGTACTGAGTGAGCCGGATATAGGCGATGCAAGCTGCGTCCTCCCCAATCACGTGGACATGTGGGTTTAGGATGGTGGTGTGGATAGGCTTGCTGTTCTTGGACAGAACTGCAGGGGGCAGGGCAGGGAAGGGGAGGTAGCAGGCATTAGGCTTGGACACTCACATATTCCTGCCAGGCTGCACCTTCTTGACTCTAGCTCCAGCAGCCATTTCTAGAATTCCCAAGTACTCCAACATCGCCCCGCAGAGGCCACGATCAGCCATTACATTAGTCTTATCCAAAAGGAAGAAAAGCGTAGGTAACAAGACTAGCAACTACTCTTTCCTTTAGGTATTATGCTGAGGTTTGACATGCACGAGAGATGTATTTCTTTACTGATATTTCCTTTGCTATATGAAGGAAAAAAACTCAAATCAAATAAAAAGTTTAAACTCAGGACCATGTGGCTCTAATAAAAACCTGTGGTTTTTCTACTTGGTTAGGCTGGTGTTTAAAAGACCTAAGCTTATTTTGCCCCTAGGTAAGGCTAGAAGAGAAAAAGCATAAAAGCAATACATTCAAAATCAATTTGTGACTTAAAAAGAAAAGGCACATTAAAAGTTTGAAATCCCCAAAGCAGCTGGGCAGTGGTGGCGCACACCTTTAATCCCAGCACTCCGGAGGCAGAAGCAGGCAGATTTCTGAGTTCCAGGCCAGCCTGGTCTACAGAGGGAGTTCCAGGACAGCCAGGGCTACACAGAGAAACCCTGTCTCAGAAAAACAAGAAAAAAGAAAAAAAAAAAAAAAAGAAAAGAAATCCCCAAAGCACCCAGCTCAGGATCTCCCCCAAGTTCCCAGGGTTCTCTGGGAGCTGGACAGCCACTCTCAGCATATGCCTTGCATATGGCGATGCTTGCATTCAGATTTCCTTTAGTTCATTCCAATACTACAGAGGCTGTAAGAGGCCTCCTTTAGAACTAAGATAAGCACTACGCTGGCTACCAGAGTTACTTAGATAGCTAAGGGAGTACGGAGGCAGATACAGTGTGGGAAAATCACATGCGCAGAGTCAGTGGGGGGAAAACAGCTACCACATAAAACCCAGGGCAGAACAGGAGACGCCAAGGATAAAGTGGAAAAAAGGAAGGAAAACTGAAGAATGAGAGTTTCAGAAAGTAGAGGTAGAAATGGAGGGTGTGATGATTCAGTTCTGGGACTTCCAGGAGCTTATAGACCTCCCCTATCCAGATGCTTGGCTCCCTCGATGTCCAGGGCATCCTCGACACAATTTCTGACCTCACAGTTCACCATTACTGCTCTGTTACTTGCTTACACATTCTTATTCTGTTTGCAATTTCCTTTATTGTGAACCTTCCAGACACAGACCTTCATTATTACTTGCTGAGATCATCTTGAATTAATCTTGAAGAGTTTAGTCTGTCTTGGAGACAGGTGCTGCTTAAAAAAATACAGTGACCCTCATGGTGATGATCAACAGTGCCTTGATACAGCTGCCAAGTGAATGGGCTCAGCCTTTGAGCAGTGCCAGTTAAAAGCTAGCAGGGCACAAGGAATCGAGCGAACAGAGCAGGATGCAGCGGGAAGGTCAGATAAGGCAAAGAGAGGGAACTAGGGTAAAGGGTGGGTAGGACAGAGGCAGGGGTAGAGGGGCAGGCAGGAGTTTATCAGCAGCACGAACCCACTCACGATTCTCAAAGTAAAACTTATGGAAATCCATCCCCTCCACGAGGTTACCAAGGGCTTCTGGCTCAAAGGAAGTGAGGCCCGGGTCACAAATCTTCCTGTAGAAAAGAGGGCCAGGGTGGGGTGGAGGGTAAAAACACAGCCTGTCAGGCCTCTATGGGATTACAGGCCTTGATCATCAGCTGTGTCTGTCCCACAGCAGGTTAGCTGTAGGCTACAGCTAACAAGACAACACTCTTCAGGGTTTGCCCGCAGAGCCACTTAGCAGTCCTACTTTTTCATCCAGAGTCAGGATGACAGGGCAAGCTCATTGTGGGTAGTCTACCTAGAAGGAATCCGAGACTATGGGCTTAGGGTTTGATTCAGACAGGGCTTAAGGTTCAGACTGCACTTTCCACAGGATCAGACACACTTTTTGGGAAATAGAAGGGGGACTTGGGAGACAATCTGAGGGCAATGAGTCTTTACTCACGTGTAGGCCTCAAAGTCTCCGTTGTTGATGGCTTCGATCAATTGTTCTGTGATCTTAATGATCTCTTGTTTTCGCACTGTTGGGAAGAAAAATCCACTAATTTACCTGCTGGGAAACTTCCTTAGAGGCAAAAGGGCCCTCCCAAGTCCTTCAGGGATCCCTTGTGATCTTTGTCAAACACATCCTCCTCCTTCTCCCCTGTCTTTTAAGGCCCTGTGCAGGAGGAGTAAGCCCACCCTTCTTCCCACCCCCCTTTTGGCATCTGCAGAATCAAGGACTACCTCCTTTCTAAGCCCATTCAGTAGTTATGGATCTGTGACCTTTGCCACCTCTCCATCAACAACCAGACTGTAGAAAACATCTTGTTTTTTTTAGCAGCTGAGGAGCCTGTAATGCCATTAACCCTCCCTCTAGTCAGAGTATGTCTATTAGCAGGGTTAGCAACGCTAGATATGGCTGTTCTCTGTCTCTAACCACTTCTTACACCAGGAAGGGCTCATTCGGGCTGCAGTAACTACTGTACTTGTAGCTCTTGTCAATGGTCCAGAGCTTAGTCTGCCTGAGAACAAAATCAAGCTAGAGATGAAGTTTCAAAAGGATGAACAGAGAGCTAGGTTTGATGCTTGGATCTTTTTACAACACTCATCTCTTCCATGAGGCTTTTCTGGGATAAAGGATCTTGGGACATGAAAACCTTTGACAGCTTCTCTCATGAGAGAAAGCTACACTGCCCAGAATAAGCTTCGGAAAACTAGAAACCTATACCAGTTCTCACATCAGGACATGTTCCTATAGAAAATCAAGACTGAGGCAGGTAGGAATTGATACCCTCCTTCCCTACCCAAGGGCCACATGGTAACACCCTGCTCTCAGGGTTAGCTCACTTACAGCAGAGCCACTATTAGCAGGGGGGTGTCTCTAGGGTAAGGGTGAGCTTGGGCTGAGTTCAGGCTAACCCTAACAGTAACTGGAGCCCCAGGCTGGTCCAGGCCACAAGCCTTTCCTCACAGGCACAAGAGGCTGCAAGACAGACAAATGTGAGCATTAGAACATTACCAGCATGACATAGCTGGGCCAGCACAGCCAAGTGGAGTACGGGGGTGGGGGTCGGGGGGGAAGCATAGCTAAAAGTGAAGCCAGGAGAGACCTCCACAGAGACCACTGACAGGTGGGCAGCCTGAGTGGACAAGCAGGGGCTTAGGGGGATAAGCTCTGTCCTTTTTCCAGAGAAGCACAACACTTCCTTATGAGTTCCATCAAATTTATCTGGAGGACCTAACTAGGGTCCTATGGGTGATGAAGATTGGATTTAGGATAGATAGTCTGGGGCAAAGAAACCAAGAGAGCTGTCTTTAACACAGACAAAACTATAGACATAAACATGAATCCCAGGAACCCTGCTAGCTACTACTGTGCTTGAGGTGGGGACCCTCTCACCAACCCCCACTTAACAGATAAGGAAACTGAAGCTCTTGGAAGCTAAGACACTTCACAGACTTTTGAAGGTAACATAGCTGGAATTTATGTTTCCTTTTGAGACAGGTCTCACTGTGTAGCCAGACTCGCCTGGAACAAAATGGAGATCCTTCGGCTTCAGCCTCAGCCTCCTCAGTGCTAGGATTGTAACTGTGTATCACCATACTTAGCTAAGATACAAAATCAGGTCTGTCTCATTCAGAGCCCATGCTCTTAATACGGCTGACCCACAGAAGATACTAAACCCCAACAAAATTCCTAGGCTGTAACAATGTACCTTTGCCCTATTCCCACCTCACGGACTTGACTTCTCATTGTTCTTCCTGGCTGTTGCCAAAGCAAAGCCTGCTACACATCCCAGTGGCTTTCTACGTCCCACTTCCACACCATGTTTTCCCACCCACTCTTCTCCTCTCTGGTCTCCAAATTCAGGCCTGCCTGGGACTAGTGCCTCAGCAGGCCCCCGCCCCTGGCAGACACCATGCCCCTAAAGCTGACTAACAGGCATCTGGGCTAGGCTGACTACTCTTGGGGAAATCCCTGAGGGGCTTCAGGAAGAGCCAGGGAGTTGGAAGCCAGAATGTGCCTCCCTCACACTTACTGGCTGAGGAGCAGAGAGAAGGCTGGGGCTGCATGCCTGCAGAGGGGGCTGTTCTGTCCCAGGGGCTCCGTCCTTCAGGCACCAAGCTGCCATTCCCAGTGCGGAGCGGGGCAGCTAGCCAGCCAGGGCAGGACAGGGCAAGGCAGAGCAGCCAAAACAAACAGAATAAGGCAGGTGAGCGAGCAAGCCAGACAGGACCCAAGCCACTGGCACTGCAGAGCCGGGGCAAGGTGAGGCCTGGGGCTGCTGTGGACACTGAACCACACCCCACTCAGCTGCCTCTGCCAGAGAGGCCTCCCGGCTGGGAACACTACAAAGTGAGCTTGCAGCTCACCAAAGGAGCCTTAAAACATCTATACAAGGACCCCTGCTCCGAGAAACGACATTTAAGAGGGGCTAGGCCATCAGGCCACGAGTCCAGCAATGAAGACACCTCTTACTCTGTCATCGTCAGACTGATCTGACCTCACTCCCAGCAGCCCTGAAAGCACTGTTTGCACTCACTCATATGTATATGCTTTCCATGTTTTTGGCTCCCAAGGATATGGTGCTGTCCTACATCCTATCTTTTCTGATGGCCTAGCAAAAGGTCACTTATTGAGCGCATAGGCAGAAGTCCCTCCAAGGGGCCAAACCAAAGGACAGGAGAACAGAAGCCCTGGTCTGGCCTCCATGCTTCCTTATAGCTCCTGGCATCCTGGCCAGCCCCAAGTTTAGGCTAGTGGTCATCACAGGCCTGCAAAGCCAGCTGAATGCAGCTTCAGACATCAGATCGGTTCTAATTCTAGCACTCCTGGCCAGAACTCAGGACCAGAGCGGCCAACTCATCCCAGTCAATCTGGAGATGTCCTTGGGGTTTTGTCCCCCCCCCCACTTTTTTTGAGGGGAGAGGTGCACGGCCAGTCAAGTGTTCTACCACTGACTTATACCACCACTCTTTGTCCTCATTTTAAAATTCAAAGTTCTATAGCCTAAGAATTCCCTTGGTCTTGGGAAAACCAGGACCTATTTCTGCAGATGCCTCTGCTCTGGGATGCCACATCATTATCAACAACAGGAATGGCTCTCTAAGATCTGGCCCTGGAAACAGCTAATTTGACTGTGAAAGAGAAGCCCCCTTTTGCTTGGTCTACTAGCACCAGACAGGGATCTCATATCTCAGTGCATGGAAAGTAGCTTTTAGGTTAACCCCTCCTATAGTTTAAGGAGGTACCAATCCCAGTTCCAGGGATAGAAAAGACAGATGCCCCATCGATGCTGAGGTACTGAGGTCACGTAGGGGTCCCTTCCCCTCCAGGGCCAGCACCTACCTTTGAGATCTTCGTCTTCTGTTGTGGTGTTGCAGCTCTCTGTGGAGCCCTGTGGGCCGAAGAGAATGTGCATATGATCAGTCCTTGGATGCTCAGAGGAACAGAACAAGAGAGTTCCTACAGAGTGCCTAGAGCAATCAGAGAAGTTCTCCACTCTTACTCCTTAATTAAAAAAGTCCCCATGTACCAATGTCCCTTCCTAGGCTTTCTGTCAGGAAAAGGCATCGCCCAGTCCATTCATGCTAAAGCTTTGCTCACCCTTCATCCTTCTCTTTCTCTTACACCCCATCATTCCAAAACCAAATTAAAATTAAATCCCAAATAATTAAAATTTTAAATCCAATTTTTAAAAATTAAAATACCTCCCAAAAATTCAGCCTTGTGCTTTTAACATAAATCCCGTTACTTCTCTTCAGCTACACAGCTAGCGACATCTGCCCAAGCTGCCAACATCTCGTACCTGAATCACTACCACAGCTTCCAGCTCTCCTCACTGCTACTCTCCGTATGTGCTCACAGAGAACTTATAAAATACAACCAGATTTTATCTCTCACTTGATAAAAACTAGCTTCTTTTTTGTTGCAGGCATAAATGTAAACCATATTGTCAGGCACAGGTGGTGCAAACCTTTAATCTCAACAATCAGGCGCAGAGGTCAGTGGATCTCTGTCAATTCAAGGTAGCTTGGTCTATACAGTGAGTTCTAGGACAGTCGGAGAGCTACATGGGGAGACCCTGTCTTGAAGCAAACAAACACCCCCATTCCCCCATTCATGCACAAAGTAAGCCAGACTGAAAACCCTGCCTGCTTCTCCAACTTCTTGACTCTACGCCTTTGGCCCTTGCTCC
Source organism: Rhynchomys soricoides (assembly GCA_019843965.1). Classification (NCBI taxonomy): domain Eukaryota; kingdom Metazoa; phylum Chordata; class Mammalia; order Rodentia; family Muridae; genus Rhynchomys; species Rhynchomys soricoides. Next base: position 120,320 of record JADRCH010007660.1, on the reverse strand, counting down.
CTGAGCTCAGATCCACTTGGTTCTTTCTGGCATCACACAGGCCAAGTCTCTGTATTTGCAGTGAGTATCCTCTGCCTGGCAGCCTGCCTGCCTGCCTCCTTCCCACTGCTGTTTCATTTCTAGCTCAGATATCTCCTCCTGAGAGGCCATTCTCTGACCACTTAATTAAAGGCCATGTCCACTCTCTTTACTTTGTACCACCCCCTTCAGGGCACTTATCACTACTAGATTTTATCTTATTTGATTATTGGTGTGTTATCCACTGGGTCTTGTCCTCCAGCCCGTTTTGTTTTCTCTATAAAGCAGAGCCATGGCATTTAGTAATGTTAGTAAAAATTCAGGAGTGGGAAGTTATACTAAAGAGAATGCTGTAAGGTCTGGCTATATTCTTGCCTTTTTGGAGTGTGTTTGTATGGTGTGCACGTATGTATGGGTGTGAGTGCATGTATGGTGTATGGTGTGCACGTATGTATGGGTGTAAGTGCATGTATGGTGTATGGTGTGCACGCATGGAGACCAGAGACATTTTGTTTTCTTCAATTGTTCTCTGCTCTGCTTACTAAGACAAGGTCTCTGGCCAAGACCTTGGCCAGACAAGGTGTCTGAACCCAGAACTTGTTCATTTGGTTAGACTAACCAGCTAGATTGTCTGGGAGATCCTGTTTCTACCTCCTGTGTGCTGGGACTCTAAGTGGGCCACCATGTGGGTTCTGGGCTCCAAACTCCAGTCTTCATGCTTGCTCAGTAAGTATTTTATTCACCAAGTATCTCCAAGGCCTTTGCCTTCTTTTCCTCTCCTCACTAAACTTCCTAACTCATGGAGGTAAATATTACCATCCATAACTTGCAAATAAGAAAGCTGAGGTAGGAAGTGGTTAAGTGACTTGCTCAGAGGTTTGTAGCCAAGATTCATACCAGATCAATCCAACTATAAAGCCTGGGCTCAGAGTCAGAAGCTCTGCCACTCCTCAGAATGGAGTAACCGACAGGCCTTGGACTCCACAAATACCTCCGCCTTGAGGTGCAGCCTGCTTGTAACTTCCACAGACCTCTCAGATTCCAGAAACTCAGTCCAGTTGTTTCCTGCTGAGCAAGAAAGTAAAGCAGACTTGGTGGCCACTCACCTTGATCCCATCTGTAGCATTATGTACCACGGTGGTTTGTGGCTCCTGTGAGAGAAGATACAAATTACCCTCCTGATTTGGGGACTTAAGCTCTCCCCCGAGGGATCCCCACACCCTTACATAGTACCCTTAGAGACCCTATGATGACCACTGAGGCCTGCCCACCAGCTATCCCTACAAGAAAAATATACACTGGCTCAACTAGGGTCCCAGAGAGGTAGGAAACCCTGGGCTTAGTTGACAGTACTGGCTGGTAAGGAGAAGCTTGGAAGAGGCAGGTTCTCAGAAGCTGAGAGGACAGGGGCCTCTGGACTTGAAGCTTGTTGGGTTTGAGGGTTCTTCCTAGATTGGAGCCCCATGGGGCAAATCTACAAGAAGAGTGGCGGGATCAGAGCACAGGTCAGGCCCTGCCAACAGTGTTCATCAAGGGGTACACAGAAGACGGGGACACAGGGAAAGCAGAAAAGATAAAGTCTCCCAGTAAGACCTAGGATGCCCCTTTGGCAAGCTGAGTTTGGGAGGTGCCTATTTCACTTTCCTTCTGCCTTCCCTAGATGGCCCCATGGCACCACACCATAACAAGAGGGTCCACAGGAAGTAGAAGGCATGGCAGGCATGATCATTTGTCCCCCTCTTCCCCTTCTGCTCTCTCATCAGCTAGCCAGCACTAACAGGGAAAGCTCTGTGATATGCAGTACCTGCTGAAGAACCCAGAGAGGTCTGAACAGAGGGGCTCTCCAGGAGCAGAGACACATTGGGGAACCCCAGTACCCCCTCCTGTTCTTAACTATGCAAAGGAGAGGCTGAGGCAGGTTCTACAAGCAGGCTTCTAAGAACTAACGATCAGGTACCAAGAGAGCTCCTATCCTGTGCTTTTTAAAGCAGCTCACCTCCCTGGCCCCCACAGCAGACCCACTAGGGGCCAGGCTTGGGGGTGGGAGGCCTAACTGGCAGCCCTGATCACTCTTTCCCCCAATAGCGAAAGGAGCAGGAGCAGTGGTTCTGCCATGCAGGATGGAACATTGCCAAGCAGGAGAATGAAGGGCAAGGGACCTGTGGGACAGCACACAGAGCAGTCTGCCTTATGGGAGGAAAATGACAAAAGCTGAGGAGTCCTAGGAAGGTAAAGCAAGAAGAGGAGGTAGGAAAGGGGCAGGAGGCAGCCAGGGTCAGAGGCGGAGAAGCCGTAGTCAGAGGTACCATGGCCGTCTGCAAGGGCGCGGGCTCTTGGGCTGGGCTTACGAGACTGTTTTTGTTGTTGCTCTGTGGCTGAGACAAGAAAACAGATGGTTTAGTTCTCCAGAGTCACCAAAATTGCTCAGGTATGACTCCCAGACCTCCCTTGTCCCTAGTCTGGTCCAGAAGTGCCAGGCCTGAGGTGGCAACTGTAGCACTGTGCAGACGGGAGCAATGGTTAGAGAGATGGAGAATTTAGGGAGCCCCAGAGACCTAGCTCTGGAGGCATCCCCCCTGCAGGACTGGCCAGAGACTTATTTTAAAGCATCTCTCCAGAAATTTCTGCTTACTCCAGGTGCCATGTCACTATAGAGTCACACCAGAGGCAAAGAAATTCAGCATTTTCTTCCCACATTATAGCTGGGAAAGATGGTGACTTAAAGCAGAATGATAACTGAGAACTCTGGCTCCCCGCTGCCCTTCCCCTGACACCTGCATTTCCTTCCTCTCTCGAAACACCAGCCTGAAGCCTGATAGGAAGAGGAGGAAGGAAATGAGCAAGAACACCTGGCCTTCAGGATGGAATTCAACTTGGGGATAAAATGTAGCCACAGATCTCCCTGCTCTGCATCTTCCACCTGGTAAGTCTTAGACTTGATCAGCTGGAAGTGAGGGCAGAACTCCAGGGAAGGGCAGGCAAATCTCAGCGGTGGTTGTGGCTGCAGTCCCAGCACTCAGCTCCCAGGAAGGAACAAGCTTCCCAGCAAGTCAATATTCCAAATGGCAACTCGACCACCAGGGATATTCCTTGCCTTTTAAAACATTACAGAGTGACACAGCCAAGAAAGAGTGTGGAGGGGTTGGAGAGGAAGAAGGCGGCCAATCTCCAGTGCAGGGACCCACATCAGTGCTCTCTGCCTTTTCCGATTCCCTGAGCAGTTCAACTTAGCCTTGCTGGGTCCCAGTGCAGTCACAGCCACGAGGGAGCAGTTTGACAACCTGAGTTCTCCCACAGGCACAGAGACGTACATTAACGTGCCTCTATTCAGAGTGTAAGTGAAGGTATGTTGATGGTCAGAATACATTTCTTCTCTCCACAGAATGCATCCAGACTCTTCTACGTCTTGCCTAGAGGCCTCATGGGCCGAATCTAAGTTATATAACCCCAGCTTGCTGTCAGCGACTGAGATCTCCTCAAAACCGGGGCTAGGCATGGAATCTTGAGTCAACATCAAGTACTATGAAGATGCTACTGAATTCTACAGGCCGGAAAGAAGTTCCCATGTTAAAAACAAACAAACAAACAAAAACCCATCACCAACAAAACGCACCAAACGCACTGCTATCTTCTGTTCCTATCCTGAGACAGCAGAGGGCAGAATTCTCCTGATTTCCTGGTTGGGGCTGACTGGAGAAGGGTGCCCAGCCTACAAAACCCAGTTGACCTTAAGACCTTTGCAGGGGATGAACACTCCATGATAAGACAGGCCTTCTCTGCAAAGTAACCCCCAAGGGGTCACACCACTGGTTATAATGCATGGCATGATGACTAGGCTGCTTGTTCCCTTGGTGCTCTGTGTCCCATGAGAAAAGATGCATTTACTGTAGTCTCTCAGTGTGGCTGTTCCCCCTGAGGGCTGGGTGGGCAGCCTATAACCCTGGACCTAGCAGGAAAATGGGATTTTCACAGAACAGGGTTTAGAGCCATAAGCCATTAGTTCTTCTCATTACATGGCTGCCTACTGAACGTCGGGCCCCTGGAAGCAGCTGCTCATATCTGGAGAATAGGCCTCATCTCCTGAGTGATAGTCTCTCTCTGTGCTTGCTGCTTTTCCCCAAAATCCCTACCAGCTTTACTCCCTACTGTGGACTGTGGGAGGCTCTCCAACCTCCATAGCAAGGAATGCTATATGACACCTTCCAGTGCCCATTGCTAAGGCCAAGAGGATGACCTAGGGCAATGGCCCCCGCTGGGCAGGACAGGCCACACCTGCCCACACAGCACAGACATGCAGTGAGGATGAGTGATGCACACGCACATGGCAGAATGGGTCTGCATGGCTGGCAGGCGGGCACAAGCAGCATGAAGTGGGGGGTGGGTGGGCAGGCAAGGCTCACCATTAGGTGCACGCTGGAGCTGGACTTCCTTTTCTGGACACACCACAGCAAGAGGGAAAAGAGAAGGGGAAAGAGGAGGTGAGAAGAGAAGCAGAGAGACGCTGCAGGTTAGTGCACCAGCTCAGGCTCTGCATCAAGGGAGAGAGGAAGAGGAGGAGGAGGTAGAGAGGGAGGAGCAACCCCGGAGTCCAGCATCAAAGGGGTTAAAACAGTACACAGACCACAGGCACATACACTCTTCCAGCCGCTGGAGAACTCTTCTGTCGGGTTCACAAACACAAGAAATTTAGTGTACTCTGAAAAGTCTGTCTTGTTCAGTCACGTGTGTGTGTGTGTGTGTTTGTGTGTGTGTGTAATATCTGACTGCTGCATAATTACAGGTTTGGGTTGATAGGACTGGCACAGTAGCAAGGGTATTCTATGGCTAGATCTGTCTGAAATGTGAGTGGGAGCTACCAGAGACACAACAAAAGCTACAACTGGATGCTCTCAGCTTTATTAACCCTTGACTTCTGAACTCTGACCTCAGTGAGGCTGTGAATGCTGTTCAGATAAGACTGTGGAGTCTTCATCTTACAGTTAAAATTTGATATTCTATTCCCTGCCAGCATAGCCATGCTGGTTTAAAAGACGTGCATGTTCTATTGCTTTCTGCCATTACTAGAAATAGAAGCATAGCAGTGATCAAAAAGATGCATGGATGGAAGCTAGAGAGTGCTGAGCTGTAACTAACTCTTTAACTACCACTAGATGCTCTGACCTCAGGTTCCATGTGAGACCAGAGCATCAAAATCAAGACCAAACAGCACATTGAAAATACACCAGAGTAGACTAAGAGGCTAAGGGTAATTATGACGTTTATAATTAGCTCACTGGGAGACAGAAGTCTCCTCAGAATATGTCTGTTGTTTGATTTTTGTACATTCACTTAACGACATCCACTACTACTTACTGACGGTTGTTCTGGGCATAATAAACATATCTGAGAAATGGTTTTTGTCCTCATGGGACCAACATTCTACTTTAAGAGATGTTTTCTTGAGGGGGCTACTAATACGCAGGAGAGTATTTTGGAGGATAATGTGGTATGAGGGAGAATACGTGTGTGTATGAAAATATCATGAAACCATTGCTATGCATAATTTATACGCAAAACATTAAAAAATAAATTTGTCCATAATTTGGATTTGAATTAAAGAAGAAGAAAAACCTATTGTGGCTTCTTTTTGCATTAGTCCCTTGCTGTTTTCAGACAGGGTCTTGCTATATAGTCTAAGATGGCCCTGAACTTGCATTGCCTTAGTCTCTTGGATAGTGTATCACAGGTATGTGCCACTACACTGGGCTTGTGTAAACCTTGTTTTAGAGCAGGGCTTTGAGTAATTCAGGCCAAGTTATGACTGAGATACAGAACCAAGAATTAATGTGAACTCCCGACCCCCCTGCTCTCACCTTCTAGTGTGTTGCCATGCCCAGCTTGATTAGCCTTTTGAATCTGCTCAAATATGAGATTTTATTTCCAAAATTATCCTTGAAAAGAAGGGTGTCGTCTCACATGTGTATTGGGCATATTTACCTGTCCAGATAGCTGCCTACTTCTTCTCTTCCGCCTGACCATCTCAGCCTTTCCTCCAACGGCAGTCATACTTGGTCTTACTCTTGTGATTTTTTCCCTTTAGACAGTTCCTCACTGTGGCTCACTCGGGCCTTGAACTTTTGGTGTTCCTCTAGCCTCTCAAGTACTAAGATTCCAAGTGTGAGTCACTGCACTCAGCCAGAGTGTTAAGACTGACAGTTAACATCAGATCAATTAATGAGTGCTGTGGTGACCAGGTTTGCTGAAGGTGGCTTTTTCCCAAGCTAAAACAGAGCACATGTCTCCCATGTAAAACACTGAGAAGCAGGTCAGGCACTCAGCCTCTTGGTTCTGGTGATTTTCAGTGGCTGGTTGTCAAAGGTCATTGCACTTGTTTTGAGCCTTGCTTTCAAATGGAAACCCATCAGTTGCTGCTTTACCTCATGGGAAGTGTGTTCCTAGCTTTCTCCTGGCTGGCTCTGTTCTTCCTAAGCTGTCCTACAAGCAAACCAACCATCCTTTTCTGTTCTGAGGGTGTTTTTCCAAGTGGCCATCTTTTTGTTTCTCTGTCCATCTTTTCAAGGCTCTGCCCTCAGCCACATACAGCTGGGCTCCTTCTCAACCAGAACACCACAGCATTGTTTAAATGCCAGATCACTTTGAAAGAATCATGTCTGACTTCTATTTAAAAACTGTACATAAATTTAAAATTTTACACAGTTAAAGGGTTCAGGCCTCTTTTTCATACTCAATTAAAACAAATGTGCCAAGAATACTTAACTATAACTTTTGCTTTCTCTCTCTTTTCTTTTTATTAAAAAACAAAACAAGCTTGGATGGTCACTCTGGCTTGAAATCAACAGAATGCCAAGCTATCCGGAGGCCTCACAGAAGTTGAGTGTTTGTGCTCCTCTTCAGGCCGCTCCTTAGCAATGGATCTCGCTTCTCCACAGACCTTGGGTCACAAGCATCAACCTTCTTAAAGAAGCCTGAACGGACCTCAAATTCTCCAGTTCAAAGCTGTGGGACATAGTATCTGCTCAAACCAACACTAGCTATCGAAAACACCTTGCAGAAACATCTGAACAGAGGGAAAGGAACCTTTCTATGGACAATTAGCTGAAGAAATCAGGAAAAGGTATTGGAAAAGGAAGAGAGATTCTAGAAAATAAGAAATGAGAAAGCTCAAAACGTTCTGAGAGATTTTAGGGCTTCCCTTACAATTCTGGTCATCAGCTCAAGTTTCAAGAGAACCAACAAAGGTCCAAAGTCCCACATTCTATCTTCTCCTTTTCTTCCAGTCACACAATTGACTATTTATGTTACTGAATAAGAAAGACTACAATCACATTATAAACAATTTGAAAAACAAAGGGGAATTCTGGGTGATTTTTTTCTCCAAACTCCTATTGCTCTTCTAGTTTTTTTCACATGCAATTAAAAATATCATTATAAGGTACATATCACATAGACATTTATGCTACACTTTAAAATTAGTATTTTGAGTTAAAAATTGATTTTTGGGAGGGGGTTGGTCTTGAACCCACTCTGTTGCTAAGGATAACCTTGACAACTTCATAACCTTAGTAACCAGGACAACTCTGGACCCTCCTGTCTCCAGGTGCTACTGAGTACAGGCATGTACCAACCTGTCCACTAGTTTCTTTTTATTTTTAGTAGAGAATAATTTGATTTGCTGATTAGTATTGATACCTGGTCTGGGTGAAAAGTATGGAAAGTAGAGAAAAACCACAAAAACACAAAAATGTTAAGAAAGCTAGGATTAAATACTTTTGAGTTTTCTTTTGTTGTTGTTGTAGTTTTTTCTGTCTCCATAAATACGTTGAATAAGAATCTATAGTTACGTTGTATTTTAAAGAATACAATCTAGGGCCAGAGAGATAGTTTAGCAGATGATGCTCTTGCAGAGGATATGGGTTTTGATCCCAGTACCAATATGGCAAGTCACAGCTGGCTACTGAGTTCCAGATCTGCCTGAAGAGGCCAGAAGAGGGTCTCAGATGAGCTGTTGTAAGCCACCAGAGGCAGGTGCTGGGGACCAAACTACAGGATTCTGCAAGAGCAGCAAGTGTTCCAACTTAAGATGACTAACTTTCTAATGGTCTATTAAATGGATTCCTCATTATTATTTAATCATTTATTTCTGGCTGGCTTTTGAAACAGTTTGAGTCTTTTCACATAATGTCAGGTAAAACATTTTCTGCTTTCAGCTTTTCCTACTTTGTATTACTTTTTCAGAATTCTTAAAAGAAAATGCCCAGAAACAATGTTAGGAACATCTGTATGGCTTTGACACTGATTTTACTACCATCACTAACTTATTAATAATAATAAAAACAGCACATTGCCCAACAGGGTTTCTCTATGCAGCCCTGGCTGTCCTGGAACTCGCTCTATAGACCAGGCTCATTGTTTCAATTGCATTTCATTGGTAGTAATAAAGCTAAAAGTTGTCTTCCTGATCTATTTTTCCATCTTCAGGTGGTCAATGGATCTTTTTAGATCATTTTTCTACTTTAAAAAATACAAGAATTCCCATGCCACCATACCTGTGACTATCCAGCCCCCCACCCCCACACCCCAGTGCTAAGGGCTGGTCTCGCTAGGAAAGTGCTCTACAGCTGATCTATAGTCCTAAAAGTCATAGCTGGTCTGTTAACTTTGGCCACTCCTTTCTAAAACACTTGTTTCTTGGCCTCTTATCCCATCACAATAGTAAAACCTGTTTCTTTCATTTACCAAGTACACCAGGGTGAGACATACAACAGCAAAGTTTCCCACCCATGTTCCCAGTTAGCCAGCTGCTCTGTCCGCAGAGTCTCCTCCTACCTTCCAGTGTGCCTCGCTTTGCTGCACGTTTGCTCTTCAGCAGCTGTTCTCTTTTCCATTTCCTTTGCTAAACCTCTTTTCCCAATACCTTAATAACATATAACTCTCATTTTTCCCTTTTATAATATTCTTAAGTTTTCATATTTTAGACTTTGATGGGAGAAGCAATGCTTTAATATTCAATAGCTGATTCTGTCTCCCACTCAAGGCCCCTGGAATCTAAATTCCAGGCTACACCCTGAAATTGAGTTTCAAAAGATTTATTTTATTTTATGTGTACGGGTATTTTGCTTTCACGTATGTCTGTGCACATATGTTAATGCAGAGACCACAGGGGCCAGAAAAGGTCATTTGATCCTCTGGAAATATAGTTACTGACAGTTTTGAGTTGTCACATGAGCGCTGGGAACTGAACCCAGGTCCTCTGCAAGAGCAAAAAGTGGGCCATCTCTCTGGCCCAAATCAGTATTTTTGATTGGTGTGTTTTTGCAGGGTGTAGGGAATCAAATCTAGAACCCTGAATATGCTAAGAAGTGTTCCATCACTGAGATACACCCCTGGCTCTGGAATCTGTATACATTATAATTATCTTCTTAGGGTAATGTTACATGGCTATACCAGATAGTCATCTTTGAAACTATTATCTTAAAGTTTTGAGTCTGTCAGAAACTCTGTTCACAAAGATGGACATAATAGCATATACTAACACATAGGAGGGAGAGGCAGGAGAGTCAAGGGTTCAAGGATAAGGATGGACTCTTCCCTGGGTCATACTATGTGGTTCCCAGGCCCATTAAAAAGATCTCAATCGGATATGCCACCTGTCCCTTAATCTCACTGAGGTCAAAACGTAACTTCCCCACCTGAACACACTTTATCCATGACCACTCTGTTTAACAGTCAGGGCTAGAAACCTTGACGTTGTCCAATGAACTTCTTTCCTTCCTTCCTTCCTTCTTTCCTCCCTCCTCCCTTTCTTTCTTTTTTGAGACAAGGCCTCTCTGTAGTCCTGGCTGTTGATGTAGACCAAGTCAGCTTCATTCTCACAGAGATCTACTTGCCTCTTTTCTTTGGGGGTGGGGGGTTGAAGACAGGGTTTTTTTGTGTGGCTCTGGCTGTCCTAGAACTCTTGCCTCTGCCTCTTGAGTGCTTTAGTTAAAGGTATTCACCACTATGCCCAGCTTGCTTGCTTATTTATTTATTTATTTATTTATTTAGTGCTATGTGGCTCAGGATAGACATGGCCTTTTGCTATGCCTGCCACTGCCTTCCCAGTGCAAAGTTTACAAGACTGTGCCCCAATGCCAACTGATGGATTCTTAGAAAATTGTCTTTACCCGGTGTGAGCCTTTTCGGGCACACCTGTAATCATAGCAGGTACTCCCTGTATAATGAGTGCAGCCAGACCATGATTTCCAGTAACCTCTACGCTGATTTAGTTTCAATTTGTGCCATCATACTGGTCAAGAATTTTGAGTATTTTGCTTTGATATTTCTGACCATTTTCTCTTCTGAATCTTCCTGTGCACAGTTCTTGCCTTCTTCCACATACACTGAGATCTCCCTTCATTTTCCTCATTACAGGGATTGAACCCAGGGCCTCGTGCATATGAAGGGCACCCCTAGCCCTTCAAATCTTTCTGATAATCACCCTTAACACAGCTTCCTCACACAGGCATGCTGTGTCTTTTAGAATCTAACACTCAGACTTCCAAGTCTACTGCTCAATCAGATTACTTAGGCTGTTTTGTCTCCTGCACTGCCAAGGAACAAAACCCAAGGCATTGTTGCTATCTACCACTGAGCTCTAAAGCCCCGCCCTTATAGCCCTGGTCATGGTTTTGACTACTTTTTCCTCCCTTCTCTGTTAAGAAGATTTTTTTTGAGAGGAGGTTTTTCTATGTCATCTTAAGCTGGCTCACTCTCCCTACCCTTGACTACTCTGTCTCCCAAGCTCCTCCGTGTGCCGCCATGCCTGTCTCTCTCTCTTTCTACTGTATATCTCGTACTCTAGTTGGACAGAGAACATCAATATATGACAACTCATACAAATGTATTTTGTTGCTTTTAGGTTATGGAGGTAATGCTCTCTTGTTTTTAAAGAAAATGCATTCAAGTGTAATAGTGAAAAGAAAAAGAAGCTGTTTCCCTGTCTTGTCCTCACCTCCACCTCCAATCCTTAGAGACAACGACCAAATGGGCTCATCTTCCTATGCCCCTTAAGCTTCTTCCCAGAGCGTCTAGGCCTGGCCCACACCTTGTTGACAGCCTCTTCCTGTTTGGCTTGGTCATCTTGCTTGTGCCTAGAATGGGGGGTGGGGGGGCTCCCCTAAATGACAGCTCTGTGTAAGCAGGTGTGAGTGGGTTCTGAGTGCCCCTCTTCGTGACAGAAGGACACAAAAGCAAACATGCACAGAGGAAAGGAATAAGAAAGGAGCAGCAGAGGCATGTGTATATAACGGAGCTGTACACATAAGCTCCTGGGGAAAGGCCCAATGTGTGCTTCACTAGAGATCATGGTTTAGATAATTCCTTGTTTGAAGTCCTCTGAGGTGTCAGTTGGTAGGTCTCAGGACAGGATGAGTTCCTATCCTGGTCTCAGGACACTTTCTGCCTCCAGTCGACGTGTGTACCCTTTGCCCTAAGGGTATCCCCAGCTAACCACTTTTCATCTAAGCCAGATCACTATTCTAGGCCCTCTTACACCCTGACTCACCCAGGAAAAACTCCTCCACCAGATGGACATGAGCTATGATGCACCATGTCCCTTCACCTATAGGTGCTTGAGACTCTCTGTGGCATCTGTCTGTGATCTGGAAGTGGTTTACAGAAAAACACCAGAAAGAGAATAGCGGCTTCAGGATCCCAGTATGGTACTCAGCCTGAGTCATTATGGTACACTGCTTACTTTGATTAAAGAGGTTGTGCAAAGAGGGACAAGATTAACCAAATGGCTCAAACAAAACCAGAAACCTGGAGAGTCCAGCCCTGGAGATGAGGCTGGGGTACAGGAGTCAGGCTCAGGACCAGCTCTAGGAAACTAACTAGGATCATCCCCCAACATCTACCTACGGAGAGGAGACGCATATCCTTTCTTCCCTCTCAGGCCAGTACAACTTGCTGTCCTGAGCACAAAGGCTTAAAACAAAACAGCAAGGACAAGGTGCCTAGGGAGAACCCCGCAGCGGCTGCCAGGAGGGAAGCCAGTCTGGTCAGAGAGCTGGAGAGATACCTACCTTGACACCGCCATCTGACTTCTTGTTCAATAGGCTTTTGGCAGCTGTGAAAACAAAGAGGCAAGTCATGTCTCTTGCACCACATCCTCTCTTCCACCCGGCAGCCAGATCTGCAAGAAACTGCTGAGCTAACAAGGGCCAGGAGCCCCCACAGCTCCTGAAAGGCCATTCATTCCAGTAGCTCCTCTGCAGGAAGGGCATCTCGAGGGTTTCAGAGCCATGGCACACTAGGACCTCCTCTGCCATGGCTGAGGGCTCAGTAGAAGCAGACGCCCTGTGCTTAGGAAGAGAAACCACATTGGTACACGAGCTTCCTGGGGTACTGGGAGTGCTGTCCTCAACAGCTTCTCTCCAGGCCTGGAAACAGTGCCAGCATGTGAGGATGAGGGCTCCATTTCTAGACACCATGGAAGTCCTCTTGATGGAAGGATGCAAGACATCTCCGGAGTTCTCAAGAAAATAGTGTCACAGTTCACAAAGGAGACCAGACGTGAGGACAGACAGTCACAGACACAGAAACCGGGACCACCTACAGGAGGGTTTTGCCAAGGGGCTGAAGCCTTTCGCTGGGCAGTACCTCCCCAGTTTACTGGGCTCTAGCTATGGCCCTTTTCCATTCTCTGGATCCATGAGCAGGAAGGATTGGCTAGATTATGAGCTGCCGAACAGACTCCAGCCAGCCATGGGGTGATACACAGGGTGATAACCTACACCAGGCTTTTGATAACACCAGAAGGCTGCAAAGGTCATAGGAAGGAGCAGACAGAGGGTGAGAGAGTTCTGGAGGGCACAGGGAGAAAAAGGACCAGCCCAACTCTCTGATCTACCTGACTGCTGTAGATTCCCATCTGGGTTCTACCACCTGCAAGCAGTGTTTTGTGACTGACCATCATGAGTTATTTAATCACTTCTAGTCGCAAATTCTTTATAAGATGGGATGAAACTGCACCTAGGTCACAGGACGGTGGTGGGGACCCAATGGGATGCCTAAAAATCACTTGGCAGAGTGCTTGGCATGTAAGGAGCGATGGCTACCATTGCTGTGACTCCTGCCAGTCTCCTCTGTTCTTTAGGCGGCCATTCCTGTCTAAGCCCAGTTCCATCTTTCTCCAGTGAGAGAAAGAGCATAACTTCATCACAACATTTTGGTTCTCAAAAGTTGGCCTTGATCTTTTTTTTCCAGTTATGCTGTATTTGGGCAAGGAAAGTTTTAATGTGTCTATAGCAGTAAGCCTGATTTGCCTACTGTTATATTTATCAGCTGGTTTTCAACTCAGGATGCCCACCAGAATCACTTGGAAAACTTTAAAGAACACTTATCCCATCCCCTAAAGGTCCTGACGTTGTCTGGGGTGGGACCTTGGCATCAGTATCTTTTTCTATGAGCTCCCAGGTGGCTGGTGGTCTTGTATAGGCAGAGCTGAGAATCTACAACATACATGTTCTTAAGTATCTCTGTGTTACTTCTTAAGACCATTACAGAGATGAGGGAATTAGGGGCTGGAGAGATGACATGATTTGCTCAGTGTATGACAGGGCTAGAATTCAAGCCAAGGGATGACTGACCCTATAGATTCTGCACTACACAGCCTTTTAGGCCTGGAGGTCTGTAAACTCCAGGCTCCAAAATTTTGAGGCTTTCACTGAAGGGTCTTAAATGGTGCTGCAAAAGTCTAGTCTTGGCACCAGACAGCTTCGGGCCATGCCCAGGGTTGTTTGCAGGTCAAGCCCTTGGGCCATCTGGAGGGAAGGCTCCTACTGCCCAACTCCAAGTCCCCAGGCTACTGCCTCCTGAGAGTTGGCAAGCGCCCAGCATGCAAGGCTGGTTAGGGGCCTTCATAACATCAATGTGCTTGCAGATGCCAAGTTAGGTGGTCCGTATGGCATGCCCATCTCAGCCCACAAGCATGGGACTCGCCTCCCTGGTGAGTGGGCCTGGCATGCTGGCCCTACTGTTGGGGTGGCAGGGAGCCAAGGCAGGCGGTCAGGGAGGACTCATGCCACGTACCTTGCCCGGCCAGGCCGGCGGCGCTCGCGGCAGGCGAGGCGGGGGCGGAGCTCTGCCTGCCAACTGAGGGGATACAATCTCTCAGTGCACAGAGCTGCCGCAAAGCCACGGGGGCCAGTCAGCAGCGAGCATGCCCCAGCATGAGGCGTAGAAACTGCTGGCTGCCCACGCACAGCAAGGCCCAGGTGGCATGGCCAAGCCAGCCGAGCTGGGGTAGAGGAGGCACCAGGGGACAGACTGAGGAGGCAGGAGCAGTCAGCCCTACAGCAGTCTGGGGGCCTGTGAGGCTTGGACAGGCTGAAGAGACTACCATGCCTCTAAATCATGGCAATGGCTTCATTGCTTGTCCCATGATCACTTTAAGTTAAGAGCCTGCAGGTAAAAGCCTGACCTGGTGGGAGGCAGGTACTTTTTCTGAAGAAACCAAGCTCTGCTTCAAAGAAGCCTGTTATCAGAGTACCTGGAGCACAGAGCATTTCCCTCATAACATTCCAAGTAAGACAGCAGGACTGACTGGGGCATGGGAAAGCCCCCATGTGCCCCTTGAACAACTACCTTTGTGAGTAAGCCCCAGCCCCTTCCTTAGACAGGTCTCTCTCCCTGTAAGGAGTGAGCAAAGAGAGGTTGCTTTCCTCAGCCTGTATTTCACTGTGCACTGAGGATGAAGATACCCAAGAAAGGAGCCCCAGAGACAAAAGAAAGGCTGCCCAAGTTAGTTAGATGTCAGCATCTTTCCAACTACTTGTGTATCCCATGGATCAACTTGGGAAGCAGTCTAGCTTACGCCTAAAGAAACAGGTGACTAGTCTTCATCACACCTGTAGAAGTCTCTATAGTCCGTTCTCTCTTGTCCCAAATTCAGGGCAGAAGAAGCCAACATGGGAAGCTTATAACATCCTCTTGTTTTTGCCATCCCTTCTGACTGAGGATGAAGTGAGCTCAAAGGCCGGAAAGCTCTTGAAGGATGAGTCAAAGCTCTTTCCTAACAGAGCCTGGCTGCCCAAAACCAGGATGCTCATTTCCTGAAGCGGAGAGAGAGAGAGGGACACGCAGCCCAAGATCATAGGACAGGACACTTGCTTCTGACTGGCCAGGCTACATAAGCAGCAGCAGCAGCCTGTCCTCATGTTTGACTCAGAGCAGAGAGGAGATATCACTCTATAGGCAGCAGAGAAACGCCCTTGAGCGTCCTCTAAGGAGGCTCCAAAATCAAGAAAACAAAGCTGCAAGTCTTTACAGGATAAAGAGCACTGTGGGGGCTGCTACCCTATCTGTGTGGGAGGCAACAAGCCACATGCTTCTGCTCTCCTCTTGGAGGACACCATGACTGTCTTCTAGTGTGTACTCAACATAGGAATACGCCTCCAAACTAGGGTTATCCTGGGCTCACTATCCAGTCCTGACATTCTGGAGCCCTTAGGTCCAAGACAAGAATTTGTGGAGCCCTAGCCTTCCTGCCTGATGCCTCCTCCAATCCGAAGCTCTCCAGTTACTCAGAACCAGGCTCCAGCAGGACCTGAGCTCAAAGATGCAAGCCCAGCCCAGAATGGCCACCTACTGTACCTGGTGGGTGGCTGGTACTCCCTCACAAGCCCCTCTCATGGCGGTGCAGGAGATAAGCAAGGGAAGAGTCTTGTTAGAAGGATGAGAAAAGGGGGTCTTTAACCAAAACAGCGAGGCTGGGGGTTAGAGGAAGGGAGGACCAAGGGCCAAAGCAAGCTGGGTAGAGACTTCTCTGACTTCAGTTAAGTCTTGACATTAATCTTTTCCTCACAGAAAAGCCACTGTGCTCCCAAATGAGGGTGAACAGTGAAGGTGAGAATGGGGTAGAGGGGACTGGAATGTCTTGCATCTTAAAAAGAAATGTCAAGTGTGATTTGCAAATTACTGACCCAACTCTCCCAAATTGTCATGCAAATTTGCCTCTCCCACTGGCCTCTTCACTTTATAGCTAGTGTCAGAGAGTACCGTAAGCCTCAGCCAATGCGAAAGGTTTCGACACCTAGAATAATTTCTATTAGGCACCTCTTTTTGGACACAGTGAAGTAAGAGATGATCTTAGGTGGATGCAACTGAGAAGACACACTGTACCTCATCTCTTTTTCTTCCAGCACATTCTCCAATCCCTAGGCTGGCTAAAACCTCAGAGCACTGAAGAGTCTTTGGAGAATTACACACAGATGGGGATAAGCCACATGGGAAGCTGGGTAGGCTACTCTTGGGCAGTTTGAAGAAACAGAATTCATAAATTGGAGCCCCAGAAAAGCCCTTCCCTCCACATCTGAAGAAACCGGGCAACACAAACCAGCAGCAGATGTCCTTATAAGAGTATCCTTGTTCATCCTGCTTAGGTATTGTTGCCTGAGAAAGCTACGCAGCCTGGACTGACCAGATTGCATTCTTGGCCCACTCACCTCTGCAGAGTAAAAGTGCACAGCTGGGAACACATACCTGAAAAGTTCCTGGAGACAAGCATGGTTGTGAGGATGGCGCCCTGTGGAAGAGAGAGTCCAGTGAGTTCAAGTGGACCTTAGGGAAGGGCAGCCTGGCCTCAGGCAAAGACAGCTCTTGGCCAGAGCCTCAAGACATGAGTTTTCTGGTGCCCCAATATGAACAACCTTCATAGCCCTGTCCCAACAGGAGGGGAGAAGCTCACTGTGGGACCAGGCAGGACCTACCACTGTCCAAAGGCCCAATTTTGAGGGGTCAGTGACCTGGAAGTACGGCTCACCTTCAGTTTTCTCCGAGCGTTGAATTTGCGTAAGCACTCCACTGTCTCTTGGCGATGCATCATGGATGCCACTGTAGACCGTTGCTGGAAGCCAAACAGACATGTCCGTGAGATTCCTATCACAGATCCCCTGCCCTTTGCCTTTGTTCCCCGTCTCCTGAGCACTGATGGCTCGGCCAGGATAGAGTCACACACTCTGCTACCCCAGGGCTGACCAGACGAGGCCACAGAAGAGAAAAAGCCTTTAGAACAGAAGTGCCACCACCAACTCAAGGTTATGTAAGGACAATTTGAGCAAGAGAACAACCAATAATTGATGCTACATGTGGGTGCCAACAGAGCTTTTCAAAGGCAGCTGAGAAGGAGAGAGTATCTGGTGTGATGTGACCCTGGTCCAGTGACTGCTTCAGTAACTGCTTAGGGTACTTGCTGTAGTCCAGACTCTGCACAGGGAGAGACAGGCTCCTGCTCTACAGAGTGCCCACGAGGTCGTCAAGGAAACTGTGTTCTGAAAAGCTGAGAATTACCTTGAAGTACAAACTACCTTTGTTTTTCTGTGCTGTAGCCCCAGGTTGGTCTTGAACCCATGACCTTAGCCTCTCAAGTACTGGCATTATAAATGTACCCCACCTTTTTTTTTTTTTTTATCATTTTGGAAGGATTTTTTCCCCAACGTATTTACTTTTAATTTCCCTGCCTCCTTAAACTAAATCCACTAGGTATGGTCTGCATACCCTTGACAGCTCAGGGTCCTAAAGCAAGCATCATTTGCTATGCAAAACTATGAAATAATGATGTCCCTGGGGGCTACAGAGAACTACAGGATTGTAAGTAGTGGGTCCATAAAAATGACCTCCAACAGTCAGTACTTCTGCAGTTCTTGCATGCCTGGGCAGAGCTGGTTATCACTCTATGCCTGCTAACTCAGCCAGGTTGAAAGTAAATGCTAGGCTCTATGGCCTAGAGTGCCCACCACCTTGCCTTACCCCTGGCTCACTCCCCTTCCTGGTTCCCAAACCAATTCTCCTCAGCTTCTTTACCTTTTCCCCACTCCTTTTACGCGTGCGTGCATGCATGCGTGTAAAATTCCCCACAGAGAAATTAGAGGCTACTGCATATGCCCTGTTTCTGCTTCAGTTCCCACCCCCATGCTGATTTTCCCTACCTGCATCCTAACTCAAGTCTCAGATGTGACCTTCCTTGTGCTCAGGGTAGACCTCTGACCTAGGCTCAGAAACCCCGCTCTCCCTTTGCTCCCTAAACAACACCCACTAGAACTGGTGGTCACTACATTGTGGGAAATAAGCCAGACACACACAGGCATTGCTTACTACTTGTTCCCTTCCATAGATGGAAATTTAAAAAAGAAAGGCAGGTTGGGTTGCAGGAAGATGTTCTTGCAGGGGACCCAGGTTCAGTTCCCAGCACCCACATGGTGGCTCACAACCATCTGTAACTCCAGTTCCAGGGGATCCAATGCCCTCTTCTGACTTCCAAAGGCACAGGGCCCCATGTGGTGCACATACACACATACACGCAAAACACTCACGCAAATAAAAATTTTAAAGCAAATCTTAAAAGACAAGTATTAGTGATTCCTGGAGGCTGGAAAGAAGGGGGGTAGATGAAAGGTATGGGGGGCAGGGGTGTTGAACAGTGCGTGGTGAAGGCATGTAAATTACAATTAACAGTGCACATGTATGTGTACAAATATGTATTAACAATGGACAACAAAAACGAACAAAGCTTCCTGACTCATGTTCTTCCTCTAAGGAATATCAGCCATTTGCTCCTTCACTCAGCCTTCTTAGCCTCCTCTGTCTGGAGACAAGTAAGTTTCTCTTCGTCATACTCTGCTATCTCTATGAGATTATGAAACCATGGCCTCCCGTCAGTCAGAGCTAGAGGTCCCTGTGTCTTCTCTGATTACACAGTCTTCTTCTCAACCTCTCTGCACGACTCATTTAACATTCCTTGTCTTTAAGTGCTGGTGTTCAGAGGCCACCTCTTCTCTTGCCGAAGCAACACAAGCTTACAATAAGACAGGCCACACGAAACGACAGGCCGCATTTCCAACTTCTCATCTGTACAGCCTCTCTTTTCCACACCCCATGCTGCCTTCTTGGTGTTGGTAGGAGAACCCAGGGTTAAAGCATTCTACCACTAAACCACGTGCCCAGACCACACAGCCATATTTCTCATTGCCCAGGTGCCTCAGCTGCTGGCTCTTTAACACCACACTCAGTGCCCACAAAACACAATCTAGTTCTTCTGGGTCCATGAATTGTACAACCATCTGCTCACTGACCAATTAAATAGAGCAGCACCCATTGACTTCCAGACACTAAATCCTTCGGATTCTCTTGAATTTGGCGGCACCACCCACTCCTCCATCTTCCCCCACACCTTAGGTGTGACAGTTTCTTGCCTCTCTGCCTCCAGCCTCAGCAATTCCATTTTCTACAGAGCTTCCAAAGTGATGTTAAGTGCAAAAATCATGTTCTCTTTAAAATCCTACACTTTAGAATGTAAAATTCAGCTCTTTAGGCAGAGGCTGGTATGACATACAGTTTCAGGGGGTAGGGGGGTTAGTTTTTCGAGACAGGTTTTCTCTGAGTAGCCTTGGCAGTCTTGGAACTTGCTCTGTAGACTAGGCTGGCCTCAAACTCAGAGATCGGCCTGCCTCTGCCTCCGAAGCACACAGGTCAGGCAATCTTTTTTTTTTTTGCCTTATTTGTTTGCGATCCTAGTCATGGTAAACCAAACTACTTGATATTCCTTGCAGGTGACCATCTCCTGTGGCCTCTCACCCTCTCCAGATTAACTTGTCTGCAGGGTAACACCTGGATAGACTGCCCTCTCCACAAAATCTTCTGTGACCCTAATGCCTATCAGGGGCAATAGACACTTCTGGATGTGTTACTTTGTGTGTGTGTGTGTGTGTGTGTTTGCCAGATTACAGGCATGGTTGCTTGTTTGAATGCCTGTTTCCCCAAATCTTTGGGGCAAAGACCATGGCCCCATCCATCTCCAGGAACCATCTGGTGACCAGCACAAAAGACATTCAATAAACATGGGATGACAAACGCACCATCATTCAGGATGCTATACTATACCAGACCCTTTCCTTTGTCTGGAAATAGCTGTTTGGGCTTGATAGAACCATGAATGAAAACACAGTGTATCAGCCTACACTGAGAGCCTAGGAGGAATTCCTCAGAACTCAGCTGAGAGCGTCACAGTGGAGCTTCAGGAGTGTGTTTCAATACTTCAGAAGCCTCTTTTGTTCATTCACTAGGTCCTTGTCAGAGTTGAGGCTCACGTATATCCCAAGCTTGGGACTTCACATTGGGGTATCAGCTGTTTTCCACTATCAACTACCTCTTCTAATTCAAGAACAGAACCAAATTACAGTCTCACAACAAGAAGTATGAGAGACAAGTAAAGACCTATGAACACTTTTTGACAACCAAGTCCTCTGATGACATGTATTGATCTTGGACTCCTCTCACCCCCCTGCCCTCCTTCTAAATCCTTGTGCTAGAAGTGCAAGGAGTTCACCAGGGCTGCTACTCCCGATCTCCAAGACCAGGGAAAAGACACTTACACAGACCCATGGGTGCTTGAGAGCCTGGTCAGCTGTGATACGCTTTGCAGGGTTTATGGTCAGCATCTGGTTGATCAAGTTCTTAGCTTCAGGAGTGACCGTGTCCCATTCTGGTGATGGGAACTGAGGAACAGGAACAGGGAAAAGGGAGATAGGAAATTTGTGAGCCTTCTACTCTGAAACGTAGTCTGACTTCATTCCAACTCTTAAAACTGGGATACTCTGTGGTACCCAAGAGTTGGATAAGATCCTGGGAATATCCCAGGACCTGTGTCAACTTAAAGACTCAGAGAGGAAGAAGGATACTAAGTGTTAGAGTGCCAGTGTTTCAGATCATTGAAGGAAGGGAACTCTGACATTTTCTGCTTCACCTTTCTCTTTCTACTAACGAGAAAACAGGCTTTGCAATGTGCCCAAGGTACCAAAGCAGTGGAGGAAGTCTCTAAAATTCTCCCTCTGTGGTACAACTGAGTAATTTCCCTATTCTTTGTGGAAATGAAGCCAAAGGGCTTCACTGAGTTCCTTAGTTTTATAGCTAACAGGAACATTTTTAAAAAAAAATCTGTTCCCTGTATATAAGGTGGCACGAATTGAGTCCTGTATGCCCATCCTTGGGTCCTCAAAGTCCCCTGACACCCTGTTATCAAATGACAATAACACTACTCCCTTGGACAGACCCTTAGGGGCAGGGAATCTGTCCTTCCAGGAGTGACTGCTTAGCTCTCAGAAAACCAATCCTTACATCGTAGGCTCCAGCTTTGATCTGCTGATACAGCTTGTGCTGATCCTCATCCCAGAAGGGAGGGTAGCCCACCAGGAGGATATACAGGATGACCCCTGCGAGACAGAACACACAGGTCACTGGGGTCAGTCACCTACCCCTGAGGAACCAAGAAAGGCCATGCAGGGCTCAGAACCACCCGGAAAGGCAAGGCCGGGCCAGAGTTAAAGGTGGATGCCAGTCGGTAACGCTGTACCACTAGTCCCTCCTGCTGTGCCTCACTCCTTACATCATGTCACCAAGCCATGTCAGAGACTTCTTTAGTCTATCCTCTAAGGTGTGGATGAGTCCCTCTCCAAGAAGGACGAAACATAATCCAGGAAGTTACTTGGGAAGGAGGGCATGAGAGGAACAGCTCTCCCAAGGGAAGGAGAGCAAACACCATGATGTCACATAGAGCAGGCACTTGTGGAACCCAGGAGGAATGAAAGGAATGCCTCTTTTCTTGTCATCACAGGAAGCCAGGGCCCATACCACCAAAGCGCTGAGGGTGTGGAATGGACTTACCGCAGGCCCAGATATCCACAGGTTTTCCATAGGGATCTTTCCTCAAGACCTCAGGGGACAAGTAACCTGGGGTGCCAGCAAAACCTGTAGCAGAAGAGAGGGCAGAGCCAAACTGACCCACTTTCTCTCCCAGTAAGTCAGTCCACACCTGTAATTTCCTCCAAAGACTTCCTAATGTGGTTGCTTTTACTATATAAGCTCTCAGCACAGTGCCTGGAATCTAAATCAGAGGGCAAGTACTTGTACCTACCAGGAACTCAAACATCTCCCCAGAGGCAATAAGAATGCAGTGCTGACAGCAGCCAGACCCACTGTACTGAGTCATGAGGGCCAGGAGGGACCTCGGTGCCCCACCCCCACCCCCCTCCACTTTCTGAAAAGGCCAGGACCATTAAAGGCCTGACTTCTAGTTCTGAAAGAGGAAGGCAGACCAGGAAAAGGAGGAAGGGTGGAGGCTGCATTCTCGGAAGACAGGGTCACCCTTACCAAACCAGGCCTGCTGCTCTCCCTGTACTTCGATGGCCAGGCCAAAATCAGCTAGCTTGACCGCAGCACCCTTGCATTTACTCGCCAGCAGCAAGTTCTCAGGCTGCAGAAGGAACAAGGAGAACCTTATGAGGCATCCACCCTGGAGTCCAAAGGGAGCCTACTCTGGGCTCACAGTACCACCACCTAGCACCAGGTGGCGCCAACAAGTCACAAGTAGGAGGCACAGACAGTCAGCCTAGTAGAGTACCTTCAGGTCTCGGTGGACAATGTCATGCTGGTGGATATGGTTAACACTCTCCAGGATCTGATGTATACAGTGGCTGAAAGAGCAGCACAAGCAATATCAGTGCAGGGCTAAACCACCTCACCAACGACTGCCCGTGCAGCGGACCACACTCGCCAAAAAAGAAGCTAGAACCCTGGGCTTTGAATGTTATCTAGCTCAACCTATTTTCCTTTTTATTTTTTTAATTGAAAAGTAACTATCGACTTCAGACAGACAATGTGATATTCTGCTACAGGTACACCACCATATACATCACCTCAAACGTTTATTCCTTCTAAGGAGACATTTAAAATGCTTTTCTGTACGTTTTAAAACATTGCCAGGTGTAGGTGGCACACACCTAGCACTCGGGAAACAAAGGCAGGTGGATCTCTGAGTTTGAGGCCAGTCTGATCTACAGAGTGAGTTCCAGAACAGCCAGGGCTACCTAAAGAAATCCTGTCTTGAAAAAGCTAAACCAAACCAACTCAACCAACCAACCAACACATTACTAACTATAATCACCTGCTGTGCTTAAATAAGATGTGGGGGCCCATTCTTCCGATCCGACCACCAGATCTCTCCTCACCTGCACCCACCCATTCTGGCTTCTGCTAGCCACCATTCCTCTTTACCTCACAAGATCATCTTTTTAGATTCCACATATAAGTAAGATCATGTGGTATTTGTCTTCCTGGGCCTGGCTTATCTCACTGAACATAACGTCATCCAGGCTCACCTATTCTGGCATAAGTGACAGAATTTCCCGGCCCTTTTAAGGTTCAGTAGTATACACTACTCTTTTTTAATCCATTCATCTGCTAATGGACATCCAGGTTGTTTCCATATCTTGGTTATTGTGAATGATGCTGCAATGAACGTGGGTGTACAGACATTTCTTTAACATCCTGATTTTAATTCCACTGGGTATTTACCCAGTAGTGGGATTGCTGGATCATATGGTACTTCTATTTTTAGTTTTTCTGAGAAACATCCATACTGTTTTCCAAAAAACGGCTATACTAATTTACAATACCAACAGTATATAAAGGTTCCTTTTTTCTTCCTTCCTTTCCTTTTCCTGTTTTGAAGGAGAGTCTTCCTGCTATGTAGCATAAGCTGGCCTACACCCTGCTATGTGACCCAGGCTGGCCTTGAATTCATGATCCTCCTCCTACCTCAGCCTCAGGGCTGCTGGGATTATGGCTGTGTGCCATGACACTAAGCTAAGAGCTCTCTTTCCTCCTCATCAACAGTCTCCACAGGGATGGAGAGCGAGGCCCAGGTAAAGTTTTCCAGAGTGACAAGGCCTTAAGGCAAAGACTAGAATTTGTTTTCTAGGGATTGAAAGATGCTAAATATTTCTAAGGACGGTGAGGGGATCCAACCCTTCCTTCTCTTTCCTCATAAGTGAACGTTTTCTTAGAGGAAAAGCTTATGCTACACCTCGGGAAGACAGCACCGGTGGGCACAAGCCTTCACTTATTCAAACACTGAGTGACTCTTATGGTGCTGTCTTGTACTACCTAAGATACTAACTGCTCTAAAGTTTCTCATCTAGTAGGGAGGTAGAGAAGCACATGGATTCCTTCCAGAAATAACATATTTAAGAGAGCTCTGAATAGGATGTCTACATAGCATTTCTGATGATTTTGCACAGAAAACAAAACAAAACAACCTAGCTCAGAACCACATTTTGTTCCTGTTTATTAAAGCAGACTGCCCACCTTGCAAACTCCTACAGTAAAATTCCTGGCAGCAGGTGTGAGTACTCCAGAGCAATAGTTTCTACTCACTTGAAGGGTGAGTGTGCCCTCCAAGAGACATCTGACAATGTCTGGAAATAATTCTGGTTGTCACAACTTGGAAAGGGGGTCTCTACTAGAGCTGTGCTGAGTGGTATGCTTCTAAGTTCTCGTTATATAAGCATAGGAGAGACCTTCATAACCAAAAAAATTATCTGTGCTAAAGGTCAGTACCATTGAGGCTGAAGAATGCTGGCCCGTGCCCAGTCAGCAGCCTCCACCAGGTGTACAGGGCAGACCTGCAGAAGATCCAGGTGTGCCAGCCTATGTAGCCTGAACCTATAGTTTGCTTCTCTGAAATCTGGTACTGTGGCTCCTATGAGAGTCAAAGGGTCAATGGATGTCATCAGTCCTGGACACTGAGGATCTGGGCCTCCTACAGCATAGAGCCCAACAGTTTGCCAAAGGAACTTTAAGACTGAGCTTCAGAGGCAAGTCTCCACAGAAATGTATAATTAGAACAGAGCCCGGCTAGCAGGGAGAGCCATCTGGCCAAAAATGGCAAAAGTGAGAAGTGTCCCAGCAGAGCCAGGCCAAGCCCACTGGTACAGTCCTCCCACCCCCACGCTCTCTGAGCTATCGCTGCCTCCTCCCACCCACAGCCTGCTCCTCCCCTGCTGGCACTGGAATTCATCTCTCCACTTGAGAATTTTTCCCCAGGCTGAGGCATCTGAAGTTGATCAGCAAACATCGGCTGTTCAGGGTTGAGAAATTCGTGAGGAAGTGGCACTCCCCCTCTCTCTAGAGGCAGCCTGAACCAGAGAAGCTGTAGGCAGGATAACAAAAATCAGGCTGTGAAGGGGAAGAGAGAAGGTGGGCAAAGCAGGCCACAATGGCACCTGAGCACCTCGATGCAGGTAAAGACTATGATGTCACACTCGAGCCACTGGCTTTGATGGAGAACACTTCCTCATGCTGAGCTGGTCATGGCGGTAAAGTAACAAAGTGACAAAGGCTGAATGCTCCTGAGGAAGCTTTCCAGTTTTGTATCACTCAGGACAAAAATGATGCTTCCCCTATCTCTAATCCCCAGCCCCTATGTAAGGAACTTGAACACACTAGAATGTGTCAAGAGGAGGAAAAGGTACAGGGAGGACTACAGGGCATGCTTGTGGGTACATAATAGTGGGAAAAAGGGATCTGGGGCTAACAGGATAAAGGTGACCTAGAAGAGGCTTTGAAAGAAACTAATCTAGGTGCTGAATATTTAACTTGTGGTACTATGCACAGAATGTAGCCCTACCATATCTTTATAGGTTCTTGTTCAGACAAAAGTCCACTAAAGACTACTCAAATAACACACACATACACATACACAGAGAGAGAGAGAGAGAGAGAGAGAGACAGACAGACAGACAGACACACACACACACACTAGCTAGGACTTATTTCAATCCTAATCAAGGAGCTTCACTCAAACAACCAGGATTCCTCTTACCTGGCATCAGCTTCACTGTAGTATTCTCTGGCCACAATGTCTTCAAACAACTCCCCTCCAGTAACACTGTAACCAACAGAAGAAATGGTCAGAGGCGGTGGGGCCCACTGGCCAACCCCAGCATCCATCAGGTAACTAAGTCACACAGTAAAACAGCTTTCAGAGCCATCCCAACTCTCCATGTACTTTGGGAGCCCAGAACATGTTCATCCTTCAGTGGTATAGGACGTCTCCTTGGGCTACCATGGGATCTCCCCTCCTTCCTGACAGTTCTGGTTTCATAACCTAATAGAATCACCAACACTCAGAGAGTGATGAAGACATAGGGATCCAAGAAAAATATTCTAACTACAAAAGTCAGAGCTTTCCCTAAGACCATTATGGACATAGATTATCTACGGCGGTGCAAAGGCAGACCTACTGCTAGAGTTGAAGAATAATGAGACCACAGCTACAGCTCAACCATGACGATACTGAACAGAGCTTTCCAGGAGGTAAAGAGCCACTCCTAAGACATTAAAGAACAACCAAAGTGGGAGAGAGACAAATCGAACGCAGTTTGTGACTCCTAAAAGCTACTTCCGACTTCCCAGAATTTTTAAGGACATACCAAGAGTTATTATTTTATTTTTCCAATAAGAGAAATACACCAAGAAACAAGAAACAAACATCTGCACAAGTCATGCACAAAACAGAATAGAGGCAGCAAGGCCACCCTGGACTCAGGCTCCAGGAGACAGTGAGGAACAATGAGACACGGAAGGGGGTGGCTTTGGGCAGGCACACTCATCCCCAGAGAAACTTCACCAGTCCTCTTCCTCAAGCAATGGGAAGGAGCCCTCAGCAGAGGCTGAAGACCCAGTTTAGCCTTTCCCAAGCTTTCATCCACAGACAGCTAGAGAGAAAGGTCCCCATACCCTCAGAAAGTGGCACTTACAGGTCAAACACGAGGTAGTGAAACCCTTCTTCAGAAATACTGTCATGGAGACGCACTGTAAGAGAGGAGATGGGAACAGAGATTAGCAGAAAAGAACTTAGAAATCCTATTCTCTGTAGCAACCCCACCCAGCCCCATCTTGTCAGCCTCATAGGGCTTGCTTCTGAAGATGCTGCAGAGAAAAGTGGCAATGTGCTTAGTACCCCTTGGGCCATGGGTACACAGCCACAGCAAGAGACTAGTGCTTGGTTTCCACTGCAGACAGAGGGAAGAGACAGAAGCTTTGTGGCTCAGAAAATCAGTCAGATGGAAAAAAGCAAGAACCTCTCGAGGGGCTAGTCCTACAGAAGGTACACCTAAGACACGATGCATGGTACAGGAATAGACAGAGACAAGATGGGAGAGACCAGGAGCTCTTTCAGAGGAGCAAGTGGGAGCAGGAGGATGAAAGGGTTTGGGGTAAGGTAGAACCCATCAGAAAGGCATGTGGAGCAGGCCGCACACACTTAGGCAACCAATACAGCCACTGCTTTGAGACAGGGTTTGTGTATATAACCTCAAATTCAATATGCAGTTAAGCATAACCCTGCGCTTGTGATCCTCCTGCCTCTCTCTCTCAAATGCTAGAATTACATATATATGTCACCACACTTAGTTAATGTGGTGCTGGGCGATCCAGGACTTCATGCATATAGGGAAACACTACCTACTGAGGAGCCACACTACCCACTGAGGCACATTTTCTGTTCTTCCATATACAACCTCTCACCCCTTTATTTTTGAGATAGAGTCCTACTATACAGCTCTGGCTGGCCTAGAAGTCATGATGAAGACTAGACTGGCCTCAAACTAACTGAGATCTGCCTGCCTCTGCCCTCGCCAGTTTGGCCACTATGCCTAGCCCTTATTTATTTTTGAGATAGAATATTGTTATGTAGCCTAGTTGGCCTAGAGCTTATGGCAATACTTCTACCTTATTGTCTGGAATACTAGGACTACAGGCATGTGCCAACATGCCCAGTCATAAAAACCGTTTATTCAATGTATACTGTGTGCCAGCCTTGGGGTAGATTTATGTCATACTCCAGTGATTCTATATGAGTATCTTGAGCAATACAGTGTGCCAGATCCTAGGCTAGGTGATGGCATTAGGAAGGACCGAGTGTTCAAGGAGCTTATTACACCGCCCCGAGATGACTCCTACTTCCATTTTACAGAACAGAACCATAGAAGCTTGGACTTCAGGTTTCTTGACAAAGGTTAAATAGTTATTAACTGGTGGGTCCCAGACTCCAAAAGCTAGTGCACTCGACTGCAGCCTATAAGATAGGTGGCCAGTCCGCATAGGCAGCAAAGCAACAGAGCCAATGAGAGAGTACTCACAAATGTGCCTCCAACAGTACTATAGATGTGTCCAAGAGGGCAGCAGGCAGAGAAGGCAGTTCAGCTCATCAAGTGCAAGGAAAGGCTGGCAAGCACAACCCTTCCCAATGCCTGCCTCTATCGTTCTTGGGCAAAAGACCAACCTGATGTCTTCTGAGGTCTTCTCTCTAGCTCTGACTACAAAGCTACCCCTGGGTTAAAAGCCAACCCTGAGATCACTCTAGTACAATCAGGATTTTCGTTGGCTACCTATGTGGGTGTTCTTGTCTCTCCCCTTACCCAAACTCTTCCTGTGTATTTCAAAGGACTCCCTTCATGTCTTTGACCTCTGCTCCAGTGCTCAACGGTTACCAGAAAACCTTCCAGAGCATTTCAGGAATGGCCTGACACCAAAGCAACTGGTGAGGTGCTTGGGCAGAAAAAATCATGGTTCCACTTCCTTGGCAGGCCCACACTACTGCCCTTTCCAGTGCCAAAGCATCCCTAAGGGCTGGGGCACTTCCTGTGTCCCCTTCAACGGAGGAAGCAAGAGCAGCCAGAAAGCAAAATATTAACTTGGCTGCCACAAGGTCCTGAACATCACCACAGGTCCCTTTCTCACATGAGGGATGAGGACTCAGAGGCCTGCCAGGCCTGGATCCAGGGCTGACAACCACATTGCCCATCCTGTTGATCTTATTTGGTTCTGCAAACCCTCTCACTTCTCCAGCGTGCAGATGACAGGGGAGGGATTTTAGGCTGAAGGTGCCACAGTCAGATCACCTGCTGTCCTCCTACCCACTGAACCCAGGCTCCGTCAAGCTCCCCAAAGCCTTCTTCCTTCCCCTCATTTCACTTCTCTGGTCTCAGTCAGTGCCTCATCCTGAGTCCTGCTGTGGCTTCCAAAAGGACTTTCCATTTAATTAAAAAAAAATTGCTATTAAAAAGCATTAAAGTATGTAATACAAATAATCCCCTGGAAACCAGCTGTCCCAGAAGCCAAAGACCAGCTTCATTAGGGAGCTGACTAACAGTAACAAGGTGCTGAGCTGACAGGACAGCAGGTAGGATGCTAACAACCACTCCCAAGGGAGTCCAGGTGCCCTGCCCAGCTGGGCTTGGCCTTGAGTCTTGAGGTTGGCCTCACCTGGACAACATCCTCCCAGTACTCCACCCCACCCTAACCCTCCCAGCACTGCAGGTCTAGGAGTAGGGCCAGAAGCACAGACACCCAGGCCTTTGCCTTTCTGGAGAAAGGCCACACATCAAGTGCAGGTGGGTGGGGATTAGCAGAGGAGCAGAGAGCTAATCCTTCCAGGCCACCCTGCCCCAAAGGTTCTGATGTAAGCTCCAAGCACACTAGCATGCCAAGACAAGGGGGCTCTGAGTGACACTGCTATCTTTTTTTCTTTTTTAATTTGTAAAGAAAATGAATAGGAGCTAAGGACAAGGAATAGAAAATTAACTGTGCCATGTTAAGCACAGCTGATTCTTGATTAAAATGAAAATGACTACGGTTTAATTAAGCTATTCCTACGTGCCAACCACTGTGCGACTTTTTAAAGACAGCATCTCATGTAACCAAGGCAGGCCTTGAACTCACTATGTAGCTGAGGATAACCTTGACCGTCTGACCCTTTTGCCTTTGCCACCTCTTTCTGAGCACTGGGATTACAGGCATGCACAGCTACACCTTGTTTATGCAGTGTTAGGGATTGAACCCAGTGTCTTGTTCATGACTGGCAAGCACTGTGCCAACTGAGCCCATGTGAAATATTTTATGAGAGGACTTTACTGAATCCCCATTTTAACTCTATCAGACAACTATGTATGACATCCCCACCGAAGGGAGCGGAAACAGGCTAAAAAAAAGAGTTCAAAGTCACACTCCATAGCAGAACTATGGCAAGCTAACATCAAGATCCTTCCTATCACAGAATGACATTTGTCCATCCTCTTTGGTAAAGAAGTTTCATTCTGTCTCTGCCAGCTCTGGCCATTCTAATTGGCTTAACACATTCATTGACTATCCTGAAGCAGACACTGTTACATATACAGCTGTGAAGAGAAGAAGCCAGGCCCTGCCACTACAGACCTTACCCCATGAAGAAGAAGACAGGCTCTAACTAACAACTATACAAATATGTAACAAGTTACATAAATGGTACTATGGACACATGGACTAATGTCACCAGACACCCAGCCCATTTCATAGTAATTACAAGGCATAAAGGCCAAGATGACCAAACCAAGTCTACAGACAGGAAGATCTAGGAGAAGAAGCGTTAAATCATGACTGCAGTTCAGCAATAAACCTAATTACTATACTCTAAAATCAGTGGGAAAAGGGACAGACCTACAGAAGGTTTACTCAACATTTTACACTCGTATGGACCAGAAAATCTACAACCCAAATTCTGTGAGTGGCTATTTCCAATTAAAAACAAAAACAAAAACAAACAAAAAACAAAACCACCAACAGTCTGCCATACTTATTTTAAAAGTCTTTCTCAAAACAATAACAACAAAAACAATACTGAAAAAGCATCTGCTAAAAATATCTATAACTGGGGCTAGAAAGATGGCTCAGCAGTTAAGAGGGTCTACTGCTCTTGCAGAGAGGACCTGGGTTTGATTCTCACACTCACCCTGGGCAGCTCACAACTGCCTGGAACTCCATCTCCAGGGGTATCCAATACCTCAAGCCACAGAGGACACCTGCATTCACACTGCCCATGCATACACACACATACACATTTAAAACTTAAATAAGGTATGCTTTTCAAATGTCCTCAATAATAACACATCAGGAATGAGCTGTTACTACAGGGATCTCAGACAGAACTAAGTCTGTGCCCCAAAGGCCAGCTGTGGCAGGTCTTAGCCTTCCCAACATGGAGGAAAGATTAAGGAGAGCTCAGTCACAATGTTTCCTTTTTCTTTGCAATTGCTTTTGCTACATTTACTATCAACTGAATGGTTCCAGGGCCCAAGGTTTACTGAGGCCAGGCTTGAATAATTTAACAGCTGAGCTGGGGCAAGGGTGGGGGAGCTGGGATTCAGAATCTCTGCTTGCGTGTTTATGCTCTCCATCTCCCAGTGTCTCCCTTTCAGAACCCTCTGCTGACTCCACGAAGGGACACAAAGGACAAAGCAGGCAGACACGGAGGGTTAAATAATTTGCTCGAGTGACAGCTTCTAAATAGGAAGTCAGAATCCAAACCCAGTGAACCTGACTGCAAAGTTACAAACTGATGGACCACAAAACCAAAGCATGAACATCACCTGGAAACCCTGAAGCTGAAAGAAACCTCAGCCTCCCCTCCCCCATCCCCATCCGCCAAGACCTACTGAATCAGGATCTGAATTTTGACACAATACCTGTCTGATTCATAAGCACATAAAAGTTTGAGAAGTGCTGCTTTAAACCAGGAACACTAGGCTGTGATGGAAACTGCTGGAGCAGCTCAGCACGAAAGAAGACAGAGTCTATTCATTAGAGGAATTCAGAACAGAGAGCAAGCAGATCACAGGTAGCACGCACTCCACTCAGACTTCAGACTAGCCGCACTAGCAGCTGCTCCGAATAACTCCCCACAACTAGCCACTCTCCCAGCTCTGAGTGCAACAGAGACCTTACACCCAGCCATTGTTTGCTTGGTTTTAATCAATTCTATTTTTTAATAACAGTGCTGGGTTCACAGCAAAAATGAACAGAAGGTTCATATACCCGACTCCCATGCACAGATTTTCCACTATGAACATCCCACACCAGAATTTGTAATAGCTGATGGACCTACAATGACACATCATTACCCAGAACCCACAGTTTACTTTAGGGTTCACCCTTCCAACAGGTTCTAACTCAGCACAGATTATGTACTAGGGGGGAAACGGGAACTGCCTGGCTCCTTGCACCAAATGCTCATGAATTTCAACAATACCAAGTCTGACAATAGCCAGAGGCTGAAGATCTGATCTCTGCTCTCGGCCTTTTTAATTGTGCAACTACTGGGTAGGATGCATGTCTGTCTCCCCTGCATGGAGTTTAAAAAGCCAGAACTAAATGGTCTGAGGACGCAGCATGGAGAGAGGAACAGTGAATTAAGGGCACCATCAGTCTCCTCTCAGCCACAAGCCAGGTTTGGATCCATGGCAACCCATGCCTCCTGGACCAAGAGCTTGGCCACATCTCCAGGTGTCCTGCTTCCCACCAGAAGCCAGAGAGTTCAGCCAGACAACGCTCTCAGAACAAAGTCCTGGCTTGCCCTTCTTTCTGCCTACTCTTAACCCTGGAACTGGTTAACCAACAAGTGCCTCAGGACACATGAGCAGCCATAAAATGGGGGAACACTTTTTGCCCATCTGAAAAGTCACCAAAGTGACTTTACCATGCCTGCTTCTTCTGGGTGTTACAGCTTGCTAATAGTGTAGACACAGGGAATAAATGGCTCTTTCCTCTGCCTTCGCTCTGAGCTAAGTGCAGAGGGGAAAGGGTATTAAACCACACAAAGTAAGAGGTCATGGACTATATAAACATCATTTCTAGAAATAGTAAAAGGAAGGCTAGCCATGTTTTAGGCTAGGCCCTTGTTGCCCTTCTTGTTGACTTTTCAGCTGTCATTCTTACACCCTCACCGTCTCATGGTCAACCAGCATGTCCCAGAAGCAGAGGTGAGTCAGCCTCCTCTCACTAACCCCGGCCCCTCTGTCCCTCACCGTCTCATGGTCAACCCAACATCCCAGATGAAGCAGAGGTAAGTAAGTCGGCCTCCTCTCACTAACCGAGGCCCCTCTGTTCTCCTCCACATAATTCATCATTGTTATCTGAACTGATCATAAGAAACACAAAGGGAAGTTATTGCCTGAGCTAGTAGGTAGATTTATTTGTTGTTGGTTCCATTTTGTTTTGAGACAAGGTCTTACTCTACAGCTCTGCAGGCCTGGAGCGCACCATCCTTTCATTTTTGTTTTGTTTGTTTGTTTTTAAATTATTATTTTAAGAGTAATGGATCTATGACACCCTGGCCTCAAATTCATAGAGATTTGCTTCCCTCTGCCCCCCTAAGTACTGGGATTAAAGGTGTATGCTACCTCTCCCAGTGGTGGGCAGTAGGTAGCTTTAGAGCCAAGCCTTCTGGTTCAACATGTGAAATCTCATTTTTAAATATTTGCAAGTAATAAAAATACCATTTATATCACTGAACTGGCCAAATGTTGTGACTGAACATGCCTCATCTTGTGACTGTTTTTCTAGTGTTTCTGTTGCCCTCTATCCATAGCGCCATACTGGTCCCTGCTATGTTTTTCAAGTGAAAGCCTAACCGCAAAGGCTACCCAGGAGCTGCAGCTCTCAGGCCATCAAGCCTCCCTGGCTAAGTGCTGTGGCAAGCACTGTAGCAGGTGAAGCAGAGCCCTGGCTATGCCAATCAGCTTCAGGTGTAATCCAAGTTGCTGATTGTGATCTATAAAGCCTTGCATGGTTGGAGTTCTGGTTACCTCAGGACTGCTTTTCTCTCCGACTGGAGCTCGACCTCAGCTCCTCCACATAAAGGTTCACACTGAGCCCCGAGATCTGGGAAGCCAGCGGCTGGGTAGCTCTAGAGGCATCATCAAGCTTCTTCAGCAATTTGCCTCTCAGCCCTAGCCACCAAGAGCTAAGCAGGCAGCCTCCGGGGCACTGTGGGAGCCTTGATATTCAGGCCATGCCTGAGGAGAACATGTGTTGTCTTTTGTGATGATTCAGGGATTTCAGGAAAACCTAGGAGATGCTCCCTGCCTCAAGTCAACACTGGGGTCTCTACTCACACACTGCAGTCAGCCCAGATTCTGTCCCTTCTGTAAGGAGCAACAGATCAGGGCCAACACTTTTGGCCAAGACTATTTCAGCTGAACAATGTAAAACTGAGCCAGAGTGGGCTATGGTAGGCGAGTCTCCTCAGGCTTTAGAACAACCAACAATGTGCTCTTGTACCCCAGCCAGGGTGGGAGCGGGGAAAGATCCTCTCAAGTTTTTCTCCTTCCTCATCTGAGCAGTCCTTGCCATTCCTTTTCCAGAGAAGCCAAGCAGGCGGGCAATGTGTTTCCCTGGCTCTGCAGAACACAAACAGGAGTGCCATGGAAACCCCCAGAGTGTGCAGGACACTTCGAGAGGGACAAAACTCTTTTAGGTTCAGGAACAAAATCCTGAGCCTTTCATGAAGGCTATGGATGACCTCTGGTGAGGGATGCTGGCAGACTGGTAGCCCGGAACCTCACACACTGAGGACTTTGAATTTCAGCCCAAAGACAGAAGGAGAAAGAGAGTCTGAAACATTCCAAAACCTCACACCCCATCCCTGCAATGGCCCCACAGCCAAGGAAGCACTGAGGTCTCTAAACAAAGCCCTAGAATTCTGACACATGGCCACCACTCTACTCAGGCAAATAAGATATGACCAGAGGTAACTCCACAAACACAAAGCCAACCCCTGCCTTCACTGTACTTCTCTGAAATGCTCAGACTCTGCTGGACACTCACCAATGTTTGGATGTTTCAGAAGTCGGCATATCCGG
This sequence comes from Rhynchomys soricoides, assembly GCA_019843965.1. NCBI lineage: Eukaryota > Metazoa > Chordata > Mammalia > Rodentia > Muridae > Rhynchomys > Rhynchomys soricoides. The sequence goes on along the minus strand of JADRCH010007660.1, from coordinate 85,755 downwards.
GCCTCTCGTTCTAGTTTCTGATGATCTAAACGAGACAAAAGCAAACAAAAGTCATTAGCCACCTGCTGTAGCTCTGGCTACCTGGCTATTGCTATTCCTTTAATCCTTAGGCACCATCTAAGCATTTCTGGCAATTTGTTAAAATTAACACAGCAAGTCATAGGAAATCTGGACACAGTTGTGACTGCCCATTCCTGGTGAAGAAATGAGACTGGGGGGTAGTTAAGCTCCTTAAACCAGTGAGTGGCACACTAGAATTTAAATCTAGGTCTTTAGCTAAACCTTGGTCTCCTTCCTCTACAGCAGATCTTTTACTGAGTTAGAGTGGTGAGAACTTAGGGGAGGGTATAGCACATGCCTTTAATCTCAGCATTCAGAGGTCAGAGGCAGGCAGCCTGGTCTACAGAACAAGGAGACTTCCCTCATCCAAGGGGGGTATTTGAAGACTCTCAATTGATACACAAAATTCCTGATATTACCAAACACTTCACAAAAGAACTGCAAAGGTAAGTATGGTGGCCACATCTGCAATTCCTGTGATCAGGAAGTAGAGACAGGAGCAGTACCAGTTCAAGGTCAGGCTAGGCTACATACTAAGACAGTGTCTCCAAACCTAAGGACTGGGGGAGATATAGTTCTTTGCTACAGAATTTGTCCAAGATCCTGGGTTCAATCCTTAGTATTATAAAAATAAACAAAGCCCATAACTGAAGCAGGTGCTTGTGCACACCTGTAATCCCAGTCCTTCAGAGGTGGAGAAAGATGACGAAGTGCAAGGGACAAACAGAGATGGGGGGAAAGCACTGAGGCACCCCAACAGCTGATCAATCTGATAACCAAGAAGGCCACTAAGTGACTAACGGGCAAGTAGCGTATGCTGTGTGGATATGTGGATGAATCACGTCCTGAGTGGGATGGAGCACGGTGGCAAGAAATTTGACGGTGTTACTCAGACAACATGCAATTTAAAATTTACTAGTTGCTTATTTCTGGAATCTTCCAGAAATTTGGATCGTAGTTGATCACAGGTAACTGCAACTGGAAGGCCAAACCACAGGTGCAGAAGGCTGAGCCGAGGTGGATGAGTCATAGCAGTCACCATGCTAGCCCCACCTGGATTCTTAAAACAACCTTAAACACAGTGATGCTGACAGTGACAATGTGGGTGATCAAGGTACTGATGAATTAAAATAATACCAATCATAGGTCAGCAAGCGGTTTGAAAGCTCTTGCCACCAAGTCTGACGACCTGAGGGATCCCTGGAAGCCACACAGTAGAAGGAGAGAACCAACTCCCACAGTTACTCTCTCATCTATAATCACACACACACGCACACATGAGTGCACACACAAATAAGTGTGATGAAAATATTTTAAAATAAGACAATAGCAGCAGTGGGTGGGATTGACGAAAGGCTCACTGCACACAAGGAGGCGTGTGTTCCTTCATCCCTAACAACACAGCCTTAGGAAACTGGCCCATTCTACAGAAAGAGAAAGGGGCACCTATTTTGCTCCTCTTTGGGGTACTCTCAGGTCTGAGTGCAGAGAAGCCAAGTCCCAAAGCAATGTGTAGCCAAGATTACTGTTTCAAGGAAATGTCCTCAGATCCAACTGAGCTGATATCTTCCACAGGAAGCCAGAGCTCCAGGAAGCAGAGTGATGCCCAGAGCAAGGAGGCCTAGCAGCCTCCCCGCTCAGCCTCCTATCTCTGCCTGCTAGAACTTGGCCAAAGTTACATGTCTCTCATGAAGCCTTCCCCTCTCCTGGGCAGGATGTGATTTCTTCTCTTATAACCATCACCTGGTTCTCACTGCATCACTCAGACATCCTACCTCACAACTGCTAGCTTTTAGTTGGAAGTTCTTCAAAGAGGGTTCATGGTTCTAAGCTGTACTTTCAAGAGGTCTTTGTGTAAATAATAAGAGCTTGACCTCAGCAGCAGTAGTAATAACTATCACTCAATAAACCTTACTGAATGCCAGGCAGAGTCAGGGATTTGCAACAGTTCATCCTAACAAACTCTGTAAGAAAGGGATCTGTTGTGCTCCATTATATAAACAAGGAAACTGAGGCATAAAAAGAGAATGTAACCTGCCCAAAGTAACACAGCCAGAAAGCTGATGAAGGTGATGAGGCTTAGACCACGCACTCTCCACTGTTAAGCCATGACAGAAAGAAGAAAGGTGATGACATCACCTGAAGACTCCCAGGTGTTGGGGAACAGAATCCAACCCAATCCAATTCTCCAGGATAAGCAATTCTTCCCCTCTGCCTGTTTTTCAGGCAGAGCCTTATGCAGTCCAGGCTGGCCCCTAACTTGATATGCAGCTGAAGATGATGGCCTTGAATTTTTTATCTTTGTGCCTCTACCTCTTGAGTGCTAAGATCATAGTTGTACACTACCATGCATGGTTTATGCAGTGCTGGGGATTGAACTCATGGCTCATACACACTAGAAAAACTCTACCAACTGAGCTACACCCATGCCCTCTTGCCTTTCTTGATAGGGATTTCTCCCTATCTTACCTCTGCTCTCTACAGGAAAGTGTTTCTTTAAAGTGTCCTATAATACACCCAATGGTCCTGCCAGGTAGAGGGTGTGATGATTCCTTTTTTGTTTTTGGTTCTTCAAGATAGAGTTTCTCTGTGTAGCCCTGGTTGTCCTGGAACTCACTCTATAGACCAGGCTGGCCCAAAACTCAAAGACCAGGTAGCTTTTGCCTCCCGAGTGCTGGAATCAAAGGTGTGCGTCACCACACCCAACTGATTACTTCAATTTTGTAGATGGTAAAACTAAGGCCCAGAAAAGTTAAGCCACTTAAGGTTGAACAAGAAAGGCATCAAATGCCAGCCTGTCGCCTCGAGAGAATGCAAAGATGACAGAGCAGAAGGAACCCCTCACAATGCTTTCCAGTCATCCTCAGCTTCATCCCAACCTTCCCTCTAGCTACAGCTCTGCTGTGTAAAAGAGGTGGGGACAAGCAGAGATTAGTTCCTGCTACAAAGCTAATCCATCCCAGCTGCCCAAGATCTGGGTCAGGCCTTTCTTCCCATCTTCAGGTTCAGTATGGCCAATGACCAGAATTTAGCCAGGAGAACCCTAGATAATTCCCATTTCCCAATGTTTCTTGGTATCTCTTGGTGCCAGGGAGAACGACATCCCTTGGTCCCAGGTAGAACAACATGGCTGCAGACTTCCACCAACTCAAACACTCAAGGAAGCAGCAACAAACCTGCTTGAGGAGGGTGTACTTGCTCCTCCCATATCTGGACATATGAAGGGGCAAACAAGCCCTGGTCCTGAGACCAAGGCATCAAGCAAGTCAACTGCTGTGCCAGCTGCAGACCCACCCACCCTATCTCTGACCACTCAGCTCACCACCCTTGACCCACAGCTCTTGGGCAGGTGTGGGAGAACAGCATCTTGTAATGCGGAGGTGGCAGCTGAGGGAAGGCCCAGAAGATTAATGTTTATCTCTTCTCTTAAGTCTCTTACTGGCTAATGGTTACAGCCCCACAACAGTGGCAGCACTAAAAATAAGGACGGGTGCTATGGCTTTACCAGTGACTCAGAGCAGAGAGAAGACAAGAGGCTCTCGGCTCCTTGAGGGGGCTTGCTCAAGGTCCAGAGAACACATCTTCCCACTTAGTTCAAGCCTAATTCCCAAGGAGGCAAGCCTCACTCTCTTGGCAAGACTCATGGCTTCTTGGAACCCCAGAGCCGTGCTTTGGTCTTTGCTCTGGGTCTAAGCCACAAGGTAGAGCAATTAACACATTGGGTTTGGAAGGGCTGCCACTCTACCAACTTATGAAATGCACCTGAGCCTCATTCATGCCTTCAGAAAGTATTTATTGAGTCCTTCACCCCGACAGGCACTGCTCTGAAGGCTGAAGAACAATGATGAATAAACTGGTAAAAATCCCTACCCTTCTGGAGTCCCCATTCTATGGGGCAGGAAATGGCGGTAGGGGACACAGACTCAAGAAACTCCTTAGACCTGAAGTTAGTGCTATGCAGACACAGTGGAAGTTTGGGGGAGGAGAAAGGGCTAAGTTTAAGTAAGGTTCAGGGGGAGCCTCAGCAAGATAAAATCTGACTAAAACCCAAAGGAGGTAAATGAGCCAATCACTTACCTTTTGGACAGGATCCATCCATCCATCCAACCATTTATGGTGAGATGGTCTGTCCTTAAACTTCTGATCCCTCTGTTCCTGCCTGTTAGGTACTGGCATTATAGGTATCACCACACATCATTATGTGCCTAGGATCTAACCTATGCCCTCAGATTTGCTCCATATGCACCCTACTGACTGAGCCACAACCCCAGCCTGTAGTTTCCTACTTCTAGGACAGAAACAGCAATTCCTGAAGTTTAAAAGAGGTAATATGGTAGAGCGCTTAGCATACTCTTCTCCAAGAGTCTGGTGATAAAGAGGAAAATGGTCTCTTGAACTGCCATAGCTTTTCGCTTTGTCCATTGTGTGTGTGTGTACCCTAGTGTGTACATACACATGGGCATATGTATACATTTTTGCATATGAAACATGCATATGAAGGTCTGAGGTTAAGTCACCACACACACACACACACACACACTTCTCTGTGTAGCCATGGCTGTCATGGAACTCACTCTGTAGACCAGGCTGGCCTCGAACTCAGAATTCTGGGATTAAAGGCATGTGCCCCCACTGCCCCACAGGTTACTCTTTCTTTTTATTTACACTAAGGTAGGATCTCTCGATCAAATCTTCCAAAGCTCGTAGGTTTGGCTAGTCTTGCCAGCTATCTAGCTTGTTCTGAGGATTTCCTATCTCTGTCTTCCGAGTCTAGAATTACAGGTGGGCCACCATGCCAGCTCAGCATTTACGTGAATTCCTGGAGATCTGAACTCTCATCCTTGCCCATGCTTCCATGGCAAACACTCCAACCGTGGAGCCATGCTCATCCATATTGCCAGTGATCACAAAAGAATCAGACCCATTCTCCCCTTCTCCTGGGCAGACACTGCATCTGAACTCACCAACTGAACCCTCTGACTTCTTAGGATTCCCATGAGATCCCCCACTGCCATCCAGAGGTGAAGCCTGCACATGTCTACAGTCTGCAGATGAAGGTGAGCAAGAGGGGGGCACTCAGAGAGTGAGCCAGCCCAGGAGTGCATGGCCACAAGATGCCTCCTCTTCCTCAGTCTTGCTGGCTATGGCATCTTGCCATCCCCAAGCTCTCTGTTCGGTGAGTCGTGTGGTTTCTGTCTACCACAGTCTCTTACACCATGACAGCCTGACCTCTCTAGTGGTCACGTCTCATCTCTTTCTCCCCATACCTCCTGTTCTATAGTCTCCTCAGGACTGGTGAGAACACAAGGTGTTCTACACGAGCAGGAACAGAAAAGTATTTGTAGAGTACCTATCTTGAACACAGTATCCTCAGCATTAAAAGGGGTGAAGCCATTGAGCTTGCTTGGTCCATGGTGGTGGGACCAGGACTAGGCTTGGCATATCAAGGTAAGGACAAACCAGCAGGAGGTACTCTTGCCACAAAGCCAGCCTCCTTCCTTTCCTCAATGACTACTTCAGGGTAACTTGGACCTTCCCTTGATGACCCTCCTCTCACCCACCTTTCTGTAAGGCTCCTCCCACCCCACAGCCCAGCCCCCCCTTCCTGTTTGACAACAGCCACTTCCCCGCTTTGCACAGGGCCACTTCCTGCCCGCCTGTGTGCTATTGCCATGGAGACCCACCCTGCAGGCCCTTCAGCCTAGCTACAACCACAGACAGCCCTCTTGCAAGGCTTTCCCCCTTAATTGCAGAGGTAGCACCAGGATCAGAAAGCATAAGCAGCCTGTCCCAGCTTTCCCAGCCTTGCTTGGGCTTTTCCCCAGCAGTCTTCCTAGGGCAGAGCCTGGCCCTGGGAAACAGGGATAACTGGAAACACTGCCTCTTCAGCCTTCTGCCCAGGTGCTTAAGGACTTGGTTTAGGACACCACAATTTCACAGGCAGGGCAGCAAGGAGTGACCGGATATAGCAAGGGGAGCAGAAATGGTTATCAAATGGTAGGCAAGGCGACTGCAACAGCAGGCAGCAAGTGGTACACAGAACCCCACAATTGCATCTTCTCTCCTGCCCAAGAGAAGTCCACTCCAAATAGGTTTGCCTTCGTTTCTCAAGGATTAGAGGACCAAGAGCACTGGACACTGGTGCTCCATGGCCCTGCCAAGGACCTACACACTGATTTAGCAACATTTCTCTAAAACCACAAAAGCCAGCACTAGCTTCAGATAAGAGGTCTGCTATCATATAAATGTACAGCCTTCTGCAAGCAGGAAAGAACACATGTTCATATTATGACTACAAGGCCTCTTCCTGAGTCCAACCTCAATGACATCTTTCCCTTTCCCTCTGCACATCTGTGCCTGTGACCTCAACATCAGCTGTGAGAAGCCCCCCACAGCCCCACCGATTTCTGACCCCAGGTGGAGGTGGTCTCATCTTGTTGCCCTCCTTAGTGCCCCCACCTCCCTTCACACACAGCTAAAACCCTGCTCTGACTCCTTGGGCATCACTGAGGAACAGAAACAAGGGCAGCACAGGGCTGTCATGTCACGGTCCACCTTCTCCTGCTGCTTCTACATAGCATCACTCCTTGGGCACCAACAAGTATGAATCTTCAGCCACAATCCCACTGACCTCCCCCTGACACCATGATGCTATATCCCTTCCTCTTTGAATGTACAAAGACTCTCCAATAAAAGGCAAAGTCTGTTGACCGAGGAAGCAGTCTTGCAATGCCTTCAATAAGCACTGGAACTAAGCTAATGGTTATGAATACAGGGAGATGGTACCTGAAATACACCCATGCTACCCCTCTGGCTCTGCCCCTTACATAGCACATACACAAATACCCTGCCTCCAACTCAAAACAGTTCCAATCAGATAACTGAAAGTCCTGAGCCTCACCATGGCCTCTGGCTCTCGAGACAAGGAAAGGCTAACCAAGGAGGGAAAGGCAAGAGGCGCCAAGACGCGCCCTAAAGTTCAAGCTCCAAGCCAGCTTTGACGGACAAAATCCCCATGGGGTCACTAGCAAGCCCCAAGAAGGCAAGGCTCTGCCTGTGGACACTCTGGCCACTTTTATGGGTCAAAATGGGGTCAGCTCCATGGCCCTAGTGGGTGCCCCTAGCCTTTGCCCACTGTTTTGGTGACATTTCCTTCATGGTAACCAGCCCCAAGTAAAACATCCCAGGAAGCAGCCCCTAAAAATAGCTCCTCCCAGGGCAGCAGAGAGGGAGGGGGAGGGGAAGAGAGGGAGGAGAAAAGAGGGAGCAGATGGGAATCTGCTGTTGCTGATGGTGATAGGGCCCAGGAAGTAGAAATGATGTATGTGGGGGGGGGAGTGGCTAGAAATGCCCCCACCAGAGTCCAAAAAAAAAAAAAATGTGGGTACAGAAGACTGAGGCAATAAGGAGAGGTTTATTCTGCTGGGCTTAGAGTTATCTGTGGTGCTGGATGAAGAACTGCAGGATGACACCAAGATTCATCACAGAACAAAGGACTAGAACCTGTGTTTAAAAAGATAAAACCCTAGCACTAGGGAGGGAGAGACAGGAAGATCAGGAGTTCAAGGTCATTCTTAACTACACAGGGAGTTTGAGACCAGCCTGGGCTCTGTGAGACCTGGAGAGAGAGACAGAGTCAGAGAGAGACAGAGAGAGAGAGACACACACACAGAGAGAAAGGGGGGGAAGAGAGGGAGGGAGGGAGAGGGAGAGGGAGGTACAAGCAGGGGGGTTGAAATAGCTCACAAGGGGATTCAAAGACCATGCAGTCTAAAGACTCATAGATCTGAGCATCACGAAAACTGTATGTATCTAAAGCTCAAAACAAACCCAGAACAAATCTTTTATGCCTCAGTTTCCACAAGGCAACATCTGTCCGGGTATGTGCAGGTGACAAAGGACCTCTACAGAGGCACTCAAGAAAGTGCAAAGTACCCATCTCGTTCTGTCAGCACCCTCTGGCACCCATGGGATCAGCCCCTGTCCGTCTGCCAAAGCTGTTCAGAAAGTAGCAAGCACGGGATGGGGAGTGGGAGGTGACCACACCAAGCACACACACCCCCCACCACCACCTCAGCAAAGAATGGGGTCGGTCACTCCCCTCTAGGGTTTCAGCACAGCTTCTGACAAGGATATGATGACAAGCAACAGGAAAAAAAAAAACCAGGGTCCTCTTTTACAGAACGGGACACATATTAACCTGCATCTCCACCCAACACAGTATCCCAGTTCCTTCTGGGAAGGTGGGAAGGAGAACAAGGTGACAGGTCAGTGTTCTATAACTAAGTTCCACACCTCTCATCCTGACTGTATGATGAAGTAGTCAAGCAGAAGCCTTGGCACAGAGGTGGGACCTCCACCCTACTCCCCCCACCCCTGTTCCCCTCCCCAACATGGCAGGGAAGCATTTAGAGGCGCTAAATCACTTATATGCAGGAAACCATTTCTTTGTGTCTACAAATCGGCTGATTTTGTCCTCAGCTGAAAAGCTTGTTCTTATACAGAACCTCCAAAGCCTCCCCTGGAGTCCCAGAGGTGCAGGGGTATTTCTAACTGTCCTCTTTCCATTCCTACACCATTTCTTTCTCCTCCACCCACCTCCTTAACAGGAAAATCTTACTTGGAGATACCACAGGGGACACAAATGTCATGGGGGCTACTCAGGCCAACACCACGGGGGTGGGGACTTTCAGCTGACACCATTCAAGGGGATCCCATTTCAGTCCCCAGGGCCAGCTGGACCCAGAAAGGGACAGCCTTTACCCTTCTGGTAGCCAACATACCACACAACATCAGATACTCAGCCTGCCATGGCCTCAGACACAAAGTGACACCCCAAATAGGGATAGAGAGTGAGGCCCCTAATCACAGATCAGCTCATGTGTACAGACGGCCACACGACAGCTGAGACCACCTGAGAAGCCATATGAAGAAGGCTGGGCAAAGGTGTTCATGGTGAATCCCAGGAGATGCCAAGAGTGGCTGGTGGTGGTGGTGGTGGTGCTGCTGCTGCTGCTGCCCCTTTGTGATTTTATCTATTTTGTTCGTTTTGAGACAGGGTTTTGATATATATATCCTAGGCTGGCCTTGAACTTGTGGCAATCATCCTGATGCAGTCTCTGGAGGACTGGGAATAATGGCCTGTGCCACCATCTACTGATTTCTTAAAAAGTGGCTCATAGGTCACCTGAAGCATGTGTTAAAAATGCAGATGCTGGGGACCCCAGGCCTCTGAATGCAGAGTCTCTGTGGGAAGAAGCCAGGGAGCTGCTGTTTTACCCAGTACTCCTTCATTGGCACTGAAATTGAATGTCACTCCTTAGAGGAAGTACCAGAAGGGGTCCTATAAGGCCATTAATGACAAGAAAAGAGAAATCATAAACTCAACTGCTTTATGCCCCAAGCACAAGTCTTTGTACTCATCTGTTCTCTCCTAAGTAGCCTGGCCACTGAATCAAAGTGGGGGAACCCACGTCAGCCAGGGTCCAAGGTTTCCAGAAACTTGACTCTGAGTTCCCTGGGAGCCAAACCCCCAAAGCAACCACATCTCGTTCTCCAGCCCTTTTCATTCATCTATTTTATACACACACACTTGCTGGGCTTTGCTAGGGCAAAGAAAAAATATAAGGTCTTTCCCCTCACCTCTCAAGTCCTCATGGGAGGAAGACTTTTCTTATACCTAGTTTCAGCAGAAATCTCTTGACATGAAGTATACAAACGAGTAGATAATGTAGCAACTGCTGTAACAGATTTCATAACACTGTTTCTGGTAGCATCCCTCCTAAGGCCAAGGGCATCACTCCAGTATCAATTTCAGTCAACGGATCTGGAATCCAGATAAATAATCCAAATACAGAGGTTTCCTATGGTGCCTCCAAGGATAAACCCTATGCCACATAGAAATCAGAAAGGACCATTTGCTGCCCTTCAACTGGAGCAATATGGAGGAAATGCTTTGGATATAAGCAAAGAGAGCAGGATATAAAATGTTATGCTCTACGAGGTGAAAATCTGTATGCATTTGAATAAAGATAAGAAGGGAATATGAAGATTTAAAAATAAAAAAAGACATAAGGGCTCAGGCTCTTTGGGGGGGGGTGCTCTTAAATCTTAAAATAAATCTTATCATTGCCGTCACCTGGCCCACTAGATCCTGCATCCAAGCCTATTTTAAATGCCTCCTTCAGCCTAGTAGAGCTAAGCTTAGAACCATGGGCTCTCCTGTACAAGTCTCAGGTCCCTACCCATCACTGCACTGGAGCAAAAACAACGGTGTTACAGAGCTTTCAGTGCCTATGTGGACAGGCCTGCAGATAAAAAAAGCCAACACAATGCTCAATGCACACCTGTATGAGCAGCCTACCTGATAACTCAGCCACCAATGTTGGTTTCAGAAGCCACAATGACAAGAAAGTATAGCCCACAAGAAAGCTTCCTATCTAGATCTGACACCCAGAATACTAAGTTGCCTGTCTAGGGCTTCGTGGGCCATCTCATTATGGACAACAAGGATTGGCAGCTCTCTCCCCTTCCTTGCCTTTCAGCTTGCAGAAAAGAAAATCACGAAGAAAGCAAATCCTCAAGGAATCTGAGTGACACAGCCTCTTCAGACCTTCACACAGGTGACCCTAGTGGGGCAATGACATCCCCAAACACAGAAATCCAACACCTGCAGAGCCCTAGACGGACAGACAGCAGCAAGTGAAACCCAGCCCCAGCTACAGCACCTTTATAAAATATACAGCGTAAACTGAGAGGCTGCAAAGAAGCCCATGGTTTTCACTCCTGAACCCATGGGTACCAGCCTGGTGTGGACCTTGACCCAACCCCTATGACCACACCCATAGACACCCTCCCACTCTCCCACCTCTACATTCCTGACCCCTCTCTTGGGCATCTGAGCACATCCACAAGCCACCACGAGCCTCTGTCCCAACATTAACCTGGTACATAAGCCAAAGCCTCAGTCTTGGCATAACCATCTCTCGAGTGGGGGAGTTGCTGCCTGACACACATGATCTTGTTCTAGAATTCTCAAGCTGAAAAGAAAAGCAGAGATCTTAAATCTCATCCAGTTCAGGAGAGAAAGATACCAATATACCAGTTTGGAAAGACAGGCTAAGGTAGAAAGGCTATGAGGAAGGGAAAGGAAGGGACGCTACCCCACAGGCTTACCCCACAGGCTTAGGTAAGTCTGGGTAGATCTGGAAGCAGCAGAAAACGAAAGCCCAAGGTTCGTACTTCCAATCACCATAACCAGCTACCTTCAGATCCCCCAGTTCTCAGCTCTCAACTTCCTTTCTCGTTCTCACTCCTGGACCAGAGGGCACTGGTGAGGAGCAAAGCAAAGCACTGGACCATCCGCTGGGGACACTGGATCTCTGACACACCAGGGCTAGGCTGTGTGGGCAAGGGAGATAGACACCCATCTTCACCTCATTCCTGCCTGCCCCTTCCATTCGTAGTCAGAGCACGTCTGCCCGAGAACCCAACTACTGTTGCCCCCCTCCCATCCCAGAGGAGGAGGAGGAGGGCATCTGACCACCCACATATCTCTATGACAACCAGTGCCTTGGACTCAAGGTACCCAATGGAAAGAAAACAAGTCAACTTTACAGCCAATGTACATGAACAGTATGAGGCAGGAGATGCAGTTGGTGGGAGACAACAAAACAAGCCTTGGTAACAGGAATAGGGAGAGACACCCAGGTTAGGAGGCAGACACAGCCCCATGGAACAGATCCCAGGACAACTGCCAACAGGACAGAAGCCCACTGTCATCTCTCTGGAATTCTAGAGCTTCTGGGTGCTTGGGACATCTATTATCTTGCCCTAGCAATGCCCACGTCATTACTGGCCAAAGACCGCATCTTCCCCGGGGCATCTGTCCTGGCTCCTAATATATTTATGGGAGTCCTAGTGCCCAGCCCTAATTCCTTTCTCTGAGTTGTATAACCTATGTTACTGGGCCGTACCCTGAAGCTCTCCAGGACCTCACCTCTGTATTAACCAGACCAAGCCACCTCACACACTGCTGGGTCTACACCTATCAGATGAGGTAAGTTTGGCGGGCACCTATTACCAGCTTCAGAGACGCACATCTGAAGTGTTAAAGACAGGCCCTGGCTTCCCAGTCTTGGGTACTTACACACTCTCACAAGTGAGGCTCTAGGGCCTACATGGTAGATTCCTTGCACACTGAGGCACTGCGGCTCCTCTCCACTGAGATTTAGAGACCGCGTGAGGCATCATCACACTCTGCCCAGGAAAGACTGCATCTGCTGCTTCACCATCAAGTTTGTAATTTGATCAAAAAAAAAAAAAGGAATCAAGTTCATCTGGCAGGATTTGTTCCCCAGAAGCCCTCACCAGTAGCAGCCCCTGATGTTTACAGATTTCCTTCCTTTGGGAGTCTGTTCTGCCGCCTGGTGGGCAGGGGAGGCTAGATTCATCAAAACTGCTCATTTACTGCATTTCCACCCTAAGTTACCACTGGGGCACAGGAGCACAAGGGCTAGGACGAGCCTGCAGTAGCCAGCACTGCCCTAAAGAGAGGGGCTTTAAGTACCCAAAATTAAGAGTTATTCATTCCATACCATATACCACCTCTTGATTCTCCACGGAGACCCTGAACTTCAACTCCAGCTACCCACATCTCTTACTTTTTTTCCCCCTCCCTGAGCACTTCCAATTCCCTCACACCTCCTTGTCTGGCTTCTAAGTCCACCCACCTTGAAATTCCAACTCTTCTCCAAGTGCTAAAACACGTACTCCCCCACCTCCCAGGGCACCTGCAGAAACCTAATCTCTGGAGGGGTCCTCAAGGAGAGGCCCAGATAGGACTCACTCACCTCGGGCAGACAGCTTCTTGGTATTGATGATTTTTGCAGCATATTCCTGCGTAGATGTTTTCTTTACACACCTTCGGACCACTGAGAAGGCACCCCTGGAGGGAAAAGGGGGAAAGAACTGGGACATGGAGCCAAACAAAGTGGCACACACATACTTCAGATGAGGACAGCCATGCTCCAACCATCAGACTTGTAGGGACAACCAACAGCTAACATAAGAATGGTAAGGCCACCCCATGGCCCTAAACAGATGTGGGTGGAGCACCACCTGGCTCCCACCCGTCATCTAGTTCCTGGGCAAAGCAACAGCCTCAACCTCAGACTGGTGGGCAGCGATGCTTCAAATACACACACCTGCTGCATCTACTGATTGCCTGTGGTCCCAGCAAAGGCAGCCAGGAGAGAGAAGGAACAGGGAGACCTTGTTCCTTCTCTCAGCAGAAATAATTGAAAGTAGGGAAAAGGGAGATTAAACAGAAGGTATGATTTCCTGAGAAATTTCCCTTATGCCTGGGAGAAAGTGAGGCTCAAGATCCGCTAAACTGGCTTAAACCCACAGCATCCCGGGTTCAACTGACAGCAGGGAAATAGAGGAAAGACTGCACTGATTCTGACAGCAGTAACTCCCCTTCCCCGTGCTATTTTCCTCTACGTGACCCGCCAAATGGGCTGCGATCTTGGGCTCTGGAAATATCTAGGGGGGCGGGCAGAGCGGGGGCTGCAGTGGCCAGGCTCTGCACCGCGGGTGGGGGTGGCGGGGACCAGGGCTGCGGCGGCGGCGGCCAGCTCAGTGCGGAGGGGAGGGGGATGCTGCGGCTGCGGCGCACGGCTCCTGGGACCACTGCAGGGATGGGGGGGAGGGGCCGGGGGTGCCGCAGCACTGCCCAGCATCGAGGCTGGGATCCTGGAAGCCGCACTAGTGGGGGGCGGGGCCCGGCATTAAACATCTCCCCACAGCACCGCAGCGGGGCTGGAACTGCAGAGCTGGGGAGGGTCCTGAGTGCCAAGCGCGTGGGAACTGGGGAACCAGTGCTGAGTGGGCTCCGGAGCTGGGTGGGGAGGGGGCGGTGGGCAGGCGGGGTCGAGGGAGGGGAGCGTCTGAAGGGTGCGGGAGGGGCGGGGCTGGAAGGCGCCCTGGAGCAGTCCCGGGGCTGCAGTTCCCGCGGCAGCGCCGGGTGCAGCAGCCTGGCAGCAGCAGCTGGGCGCGGAGGGGGCTGCGGGACCGGGAACCCAGGGCCAAGGGGCCCCGAAGCAGCACGCGGGAAAAGCTGGGGGTGGGGCGGGTCGAGGGGGCGCTGCAGCGGCCGGTGCAGGGCCGGGGGGGGGGGCGGGGCGAGAAGCCGCATAGCGCCGGGACGCCTGGACTAGGGTGGGGGGCCGCCGCGCGTGGCGGTTGGGCCATACTTGCCGAGCTCCTCGAAAAGCTGGTAGTCGTCGGTGAAGCGGGTGCAGGTGGCGGTGGTAGCCATACTGGCGGGCGGGCGGGCGGACGCGGCGGTGCAGCCCGCGCCGACGTCGGTGCACAGTCACCGCCGCCCGGCCGAGGGAGCAAGAGGAGGAGACGGGGCTGAGCCCGGCAGCACCGCGAGACTTTACCGGAGAGAGCGAGGGAGGGAGGGACACCCCCGCGCCCGCCCGCCGGCCCCGCCCCCAAGCCCCGCTGGCCCCGGCCCCGCCCCCGGGGAGGGGCCTCCGGCCGTCGGCCCTGCCCCTCCCCGGGAGCCGCCCGAACTGGGCCCCCTGCGCCCGAGGGCTAGGGACGCGGGGTCCCCTCTCCGGGCCACCCACTGGGACCGACCGAACTGAAGGACTCCTCCAGCGGGCTCCTCCAGGGCGGACCCTGCAAGAGCTCAGGGACGAAGGTGTGAAAGTGGTTTTTGAGTAGTGTTGGGTCTGGACCACCGAGGTCTGGGGAGAGGCCCCACACGTGGGTCCCAAGTCTGCAGCCTAAACTAAGCCGGAAAATGCCAAGGTCAAAGAGCGTGTGTGAGACTGTACACTCGGGAGATGCCCCCAGACTGCAGAGCCAGCTGCCAGCAGCCTTCCCTCAGGGTGCCGACACTCTAGACTAGTGCAAGAATCAAGGGCATCATTAAGAAAAAACAAAACAAAAAAACCTTCAGCCGCGGTTTTATCAGGGAAACCAGGCCATGGGGCAAGATGTGTGCTTGCTTTTCTTTCTTTCTTTCCATTTATTTACTTCCTATGTGTGTGCGTGTGGCCCTATGTTGCCACAGCACACGTGTGGAGGTCAGAGGACAACTTGGGGAGTTGGTTCTCTCTTTTCACTACATTTGGGTAGTCAGGCTCAGCCCAAGCATCTTTTTACTGACTGAGCTGTCTTGCAGCTTATGCGATGCTTTCCTGCAATCCAATCTTAAGAGATGTTCTCTCCTAGGTCAGTAATAAAAGATAAAAATGAGAATGTCTTGAAAAGGCTTTGTGCACTGGTGGATAAAAGCAAAAGAGGAAAGCATACTCATTTTCTTGTGGGGCACCCTGTACTTTTATTTTATGGCACTTTATCACATTTTATAATAATACATTTGCAGGTATGAGTGCTAACACACAGTATTGAGAACTCTTGGATCATATTACCTAGCTTGATGTCTGGACAACTCATTAACCTTAGGCATTAGACAATTCAATGAAATCTGTCTGGGCCTTATTTGAGAACCGGTACAGTACAGCACTGGAAATAATAGTACAGTATAGTTCATAGGGCTGTGAACATTTACTGGGTTAAATCACATATAGTACTTAGACTAATCCTCAGTATCTTATTAAAACAGTGTTTGTAGCAATTGTTTAGTATTTTACTTCCCACTAAACTGTACACTCCAATGGAACCCCTGGATTCTCAGCTCCAGACTCAGTGTTTAGGGAATGGCTCTGTCTCCAATATTACAAGTTCATGGGACACAGTCAAGTAAAACTGTCGCCGGAGGAGAAGCATGCTGGGCAAGTTCCCGACGTGCCCTGGGCAGCTGTACCCCAAGTCAGGGGCCATTCCCAACTGGGCAGAATGGAGCTCAGCCAACTGCTGTCTCTCAGTCTTGATTACAGCAGGATGCCCACTGGGAATCCAGCCTCCTCTGTCAGCAGGCTGGTGCTGCCAGGGGAGGCGGCTGAGAGGTATCCTTGCCTCTCAAGCTTCCCTCTGGAGGGGTGGGAAGAGCAAAATGCTAAGGGAGGATTTAACCCAGAGCCCAGGGAGCAAAATGGGGGGGGGGGTGATTGGAGAATAGGGGGAAATGGGGCTCAAGAAGAAAGCCTTAACTGATTACCTGAGAGGAGAGAAGGGAACCAAGGAAAGAGCTGAGATGACAAGAGCAGCATGTACTCCACCCTTCCACATGGCAACAGGAAGTTAAGTGGAGGGGACAGGGCCACTTCCTACCTCAACAGGTCCCAAGTCTCAGGCTGGTAGGGTAAGGAGATTGTAAAATCAGGGATGCCAGTAAGTCTTTAGTTTCTCTCGTTTACCCTTGCGGCAAAAGCAGCTGCTCACTGTGCTCCAGAAATGGAGGCAGCATATCAGTTTTTCATCAGTGTGCCCTTCCTGAGTGCTCGAGGCAACTTGGTTCCTGACCTCCAGACGCTGATACTCGAAACTCACACTTTCATTAATGTAAGGTGGAGTGAGGAGTGGAGAGGTCACAAGCACAGACTAGAGATAAAATGGGATCTCTTAGGTGTACCCTAGGGGAAAATGTCAAAGCAGGACTATAACCTGACTGGCCCTACATGCCTGCTGTGAGCAGTTTATCACCCCACCTATGGGATGTACACTGGATGCTTCAGGATAACCATCCAAAGCACCGTGCGTCTCTGGGTGAAATGGAAAATGACGTAGGAAAATATTGGGTGATATCTTGGAAATGACTCATATTCC
This sequence comes from Rhynchomys soricoides, assembly GCA_019843965.1. Classification (NCBI taxonomy): domain Eukaryota; kingdom Metazoa; phylum Chordata; class Mammalia; order Rodentia; family Muridae; genus Rhynchomys; species Rhynchomys soricoides. The sequence continues at coordinate 68,949 of JADRCH010007660.1, read as the reverse complement.
TGTGTAAATGGAGCCACCCATTTTTTCAACAAATGTTCCTCAACCACCTCCTATCTGCTTGTCACTGCCTTTTAGTGGAATATCCTAATAAAGTGGAGATGTATAATTTATACGATTAGAAGCCTCCATTTTTGTTTTACATCTCTACCTTGCTCCTGTTTTCCCTCCTTCACTATTTCTTCTGATAGTGCAGACCTCTGCCGTGTCCACTCTGGCAGCGTGGCGCCTAGAGACACTTCTGTGTGCTCACACAAACACACCCTCGCATACACCCTTCTTGATCCGCTTTGCTGTAGCACCTACACAACCTCCAGCTACCTCATAGCAATTAGAGGGACGATGCACACAAATAATAACGAGCTCGCTAGCTCCCTGCTCATCAGTATCTATGGCAACCTCATGGGGTCCACAAGCTTGGCAGTTCTGGTTGTAGCCAGTCCCCTGGGCAGCACCAGCACTCAGGCAGTGCTCAGAGCTCCCGGAACAATAAACAACACAGGAAATTGATGCCTTGATAATCACCAGAGGTACCCCACTGGGTGGTACCCCTCCCTTGTTCTGATCTTTCCTCTTGAAGCCACTGAAAATTACATATCGCCCTCCTGAATGACATATACTCCCTCCCTAATTTCAGAATGTGATTTTAGCGCATGTGAGAACACTTACTCTTCCAATCTAAGAAAAACAGAGCAGTTGGAAGTGAGGTATTTAATTGAAAGGGGAGGCAGGTGTGCTGTCACGCACCTGTAATCACAAGATGGTGACTAGTTTGAGAACGGCCTGGTCTATCTAGTGAGTTCTATGCCAGCCAGGGCTATACAGTGAGACATTGCCTCAAAAAAGCCAAATAAATAAACACATGTAAATGCTAGGGAGATGATGCCATTAAAATCAAAGCATAGTTGCTCACATGTTGGGAGATGTAAAAATCAATGCTAGGAGAATTAAATTGACCTTCTGTCCATAGGGTACAGGGGGCTCGGTCGGTCCATAGTACTCTAAATACTAAGGATTAGGTGGCCGTGTCCCAGCTCTATACACATATATGTGCATATGCATATAAATACATCTATAAAGTGTGTAGCATCATCATTACCACCACCATCATCACCATTATTATTTGTTTTTTTGAGACAGAGTTCCTCTCTGTAGTCCTATCTGTCCTGGAACTCATTCTATAGACCAGGCTCAAACTCAGATATCCACCTGCCTCTGCATCCTAAAGTGCTGGGATTAAAGGCACCACTACCTGGCTGCTATTATTATTATTTATTATTATTATTATTATTATTATTATTATTATTATATTTAATGTGTATGGGGTTTTGCCTGCATATATGTGTACTACATGCATGTCTAGAGTCCTCTGAGGCCAGAAGAGGGAGCCAGAGCCTCTGGACCTGGAGTTATAGATAGTTATGAGCCACCATATTGGTGCTGGGAATTAACCCTAGTCCCCTGGAAGAGCAGCCAGTGCTCTTTAACAATTGAGCCGTCTCTCCAGCCCTTGTGTGTAACTCTTGGTCAAAAAAGAAGTTTAAAATCTGCTGGACCAGTACCTTCTCTGAACCCTTCCAACTCTGTAAGAGTCTAGTACTAGTTTCAGAAGAGATAAGATTATGCATGAGCCATCTTCAAGAAACTCTGAAAGAATTAAGCGGTGGTGGAGCATCTGAAAACTATGAACATGATGTGATAATTCAGATAGGAAAGCCTAAGTAAAAATGAAAACCCTTAAGACAACCCCCAACTCTGGAGTAAGGGGTGTCATTGTTCCTGGAGGCCACACCAGGAGAGTCGGCTCAGCGGGGCGGCACACTCAGTACGCATTCGTGCTCCCAGACAAGCCACTGTTTGGGGTGAGAGTATTTCCCCAACCCTCTCTCTACTGACAGCTGAAAGGGGGCTAAGAAACGCCAATGAAACCGAAGCTGTAGAACCTCAAGGGGGAGCCAATATATCTGACATAAGGGGTTGAGTTCCCGAAGATTTGGGAAAGGGGACTGAGATTTTTGAGTGAGAGGCTGAGGCTGATTGAGGTGGGGAGCCGCAGCATGGATGTGAGGCACTGAGGTGTGGGGTAGAGTCTGAGGCACCAGGTTGAAAAGCTGAGCTCAGAAGTTTGGTGAGTTATAAGAACATGTAATGTGAACAGCCAAGCTTTCTGGATTGCAGAGTCACCCAATGGGAGAGTACTTGCTTAGTGTGTGTAAAGCTCTGAGTTCATCCCCAGGGAGAAATAAGAAAGAATTCCCTTCTTGTCTCCTCTGCCATCCCCTTTAGACTAGGTGTTCACTGAAGGTAGGCGGTATCTACTCTTTCTCATTAAATGCTCAGCGCCTGGCATTGGGCAGGCACTCACTAAATATTTGTGAAACGAATAAAGGGAGGGGGTGGGGTGAGGATAAGTGGAGAGGGAGGTGGAGCACAGAGGAGAGGAAGAATGGCATGTGCCGCCCCCTGGTGGCTGGATGTGAGGCACACAGGGATAGCTGCCACTGTAAGCCTGGTAAGGATGATGAGCCATGTCTCTGACTAAAACTTTTCAGGGAGAAGCTGTTTCTTATGAGGCACATTCACTATACATTTCTGCATATGCTATATCATTTATGCATATGTCACCACTCCCCTGTGAGTATAGAAGCCACCTACTACTTCATCTTACAGAAGGGGAAACCTGCAAGAGTAAAATAGGTTGACCAAGGGCAATAGCTACTGGAGGGGCAACCAAGATAAAGACTAACCGAAACCCAGTCAATAGGAAGAATGTGTGAAAGAAAAATAAGCCAGGCTTTGGTGGCACACACTTTTTTTTTTTTTTTTTTTTTGAGACAGGGTTTCTCTGTGTAGCCCTGGCTGTCCTGGAACTAGTTTTAGCTCTGTAGACCAGGCTATCCTGGAACTCAGAGATCCGCCTGCCTCTGCCTCCCGAGTGCTGGGATTAAAAGTGTGTGCCAGGTGGCACACGTCTACAGAGCTAAAACTAGTTCCAGGACAGCCAGGGCTACACAAAGAAAGCCGATAGGGATGAATTCATGGGATGTAAATTGAAACCTTAAACTCAATGTTAACTTAGCTTCAATGAGGGCACTGTGTCCAGATTTTACTCAGAAGTCAAATCTATCCACCCTTCCGCACATCCATCCATCCATCCATCCATCCATCTGACTGAACACTTTCCTCTGCTCTTCTCACTTGGAAAACAGGAAAGAACAATCCAGCAAAACCCCTGCCTTTGTAGAGTATACATTTTTATAGGAAGGCAATGAACCAAGAAAAGTAATTTCAGACTCAGTTCTACTGCTGAGAAAATAAAATGAACTTATGGTGTTAGGGACCTGGGTTTGGTTCAGGTACCCACGTGGTAGCCCACAACTGCCTTTAGCTCTAGTTCCAAGGGGTTTAACGTGCTCTGGTCTCCGAGGGCACTGCAAGCACACAGTGTACATAAACTCATACAGGTGCACACACACACACACACACACACACACACACACACAACTATTTTTAAAACCTGTTAGTATATTTGAGGGGTAGGAAGGAGACTCTGGTGTAGAGTGGGCAAGAGAGAGGTGGAGAAAGCACCTACAGGCCCTAGTTAAACTGCACTGCCCCTTTACAGCCAACCTTGTGTTCCTTCAGAACCTAAAACTCTGTAGCTCCTAGGGAGTCCACACAGTAGACTGCTTCCATGCTCACCCACACGTGAGACCTGCAACTCCAGCACAAGGCGAGAAGATTCCCCCACCAAGGACAAACATAAATCTAGGCCTGAAGCTGGACATTATGCTGTTACGTGGCCAGCACAAAGGAGGGTGATAGGTGTAAGTACAGGATAACACTGCAGTGCTTCAGAGTCTCTGAGGATGACATGCCCCCAGAATGAATAGACAGTGTCCCTTCAAGTCCACTGACCATTGCCCCCCTGCTTTTGTGAAGCCTTAATTTAACTACCATAGAAGGCAGAAAGATGGCTCAGAAACAGAACCTCCCTCAAAGATTTACTTACCAGAAGCAAGAAGAAAAATACCAAACAGGGTATAAGAAAACAGTTACCACCAGCAACCTCGGGGGCTTTGAAAAATGCCTGTCTGAGATGGTTCTATCTATACCACATCCTTTTCTTGTCTTCCAGTTCTCTCTTCAAGCATTGCTCTCTCCAAGTAGCAGCCAGGGCCCTGACCCTTTGACGGGATCACATCACTGTAATGACAGCCCCCAAAGCACCAACCATCACTTCTCCAAAGTTGTCCCAAGTACAACTTTATACCAGTTTCTGTGACTCTAGGACTCATGAGGTCAGTACCTGTTTCTGTTTAACCCTAGTACCTGGGGTGTAGCAAGAGCCCAACAAACGCCTAGACTATATAAAAGCTAAGCACTTTGGGACTTTTAATAGCAAGTAATTTGGGATAAACAGAAATACTTGAGGTAGGAAAAAATGGAAGGAGAAGGATGTTAGTTGTTAGAGCTGGAACACTGTCAGTAGGAAAGACCGTGCGGGTCAATCAGGTGCTGAACAAGCACTGAGGACTAGCAGATGCTTGGGAAACTGAGTAGTCAGGCAGAACCCAGAACCCCTGTGTTTATATCCCTACTTGGGTTTTTGTTTTTTCTTAAATTTTGTTTTGTTTTGTTTTTGAGATAGGTCTCACTAAATTGCCCTGGCTGGTCTTAAACACACTTGAGATCCCAGGGAAGTCTTGATCCTTCTGCTTTAGCCTCCTGAGTAGCTAGGATCATAGTCCTATATCACCAGGCCTTAGCCATCATCTTGTATTGATTAATTTGGACCTAGAGCTTGTTGAATTGGAATGGATATAGGACATCCAAGTGTAAATGTCTGCTGAGCAATACGGTAATCCAGGCTGGGGATCTTGGTGCCTCAGGACCTTCCTTGGAGTCCAGAAACTTGGACCCTGCCTTTCTCCCTTGCTTATGGCTCCACATAAAGCCAGATACTCTTTACTTTAATTCTTATATTTCTATTCATCACGTCATCATCTATTTTAGTCTCTTATATATATTTTTCTTTATGGGGCTGGAGAGATGGCTCAGTGATGAAGAGCACTTGCTGTTCTTCCAGAGGATCTGGGATTAATACCCAGCACCCATGTGATGACTCTCAGTTGTATGTAATTGAAGATCCAAGGGATCTAGCGCCCTCTTCTGGCTGGCCTCTTCAGGCATCACACACACACACACACACACACACACACACACACACACACACAGTACATAGCTATACATGCCGGTAAAACACCCATACACACAAAATTAATAAATTAATTAATAAATAAAATTTTTAATTAAAATATTGCTATATGTTTAAATTCCATTCCTCCCCCTCTCTGTCGTCGTCTTCTTCTTCTTCTTCTTCTTCTTCTTCTTCTTCTTCTTCTTCTTC
>JADRCH010007660.1:16252-58468 GCA_019843965.1 Rhynchomys soricoides | reverse complement strand
TGGTACACATGATACACATGGTACACACGATACACATGATACACATGATATACATGGTACACATGATACACATGATACACATGGTACACATCTTTCTTCCTGGTAGTATGGGCAGTGCTGTAAGAAAGACAGTGATTTAGTTTAGATCAGAATCCCAACTGATGGCCCATGGACTGTTTTACTGATGTGCAATTTTCTTTGTGTCTAAAGGGTCTCATAATGCATAGCCCAGGCTGTCATAGGACTCACTATGTTGCCCAAGTAGGCTTGAACTCCTTATAGTCTTTTTGTCTTAGCCTCCCTAGTGCTAGGATAAGAGGTGTGCCAAGCATGTGCAGCCATGCCTGGATGATATGAACTCTCTCTCCCTCCCCCTCCCTCTCTCCATCTCCCACTCTCGTTTTTGTTTGTTTGTTTGTTTTTTGTTTTTCAAGATAGGGTTTTCAAGACCTGTTTCTGCCAGTCCTAGAACTTACTTTGTAGACCAGGCTGACCTCAAACTCAGAGAGATCTGCCTGTGACTGCCTCCCAAGCGCTGGCATTAAAGGCGTGCACCACCATGCCTGGCAATAACACGAACACTTTTTAACTAGGAAGTTTTAACTTAAAAGACAAACAAACAGGCCGGGCAGTGGTGGTGCACACCTTTAATCCCAGCAGGCAGGCGAATTTCTGAGTTCGAGGCCAGCCTGGTCTACAGAGTGAGTTCCAGGACAACCAGGGCTACAACTCTGTCTCGAAAAACCGAAGAACAAACAAACAAACAAACAAACCCAGATTTCAGGCTGGTGAGATTGCTCAGTGGGTTAAGGCATTCTTTGATTCCCAGAACCCACAGTATAATTTTTTAAAATTCAGATTTCCATTTGTATGTTTGTTTGTGATGGGGATTGAATCCATGATATTGAACTCAGTAGACAAGGACTCTATTATTGAGGTACATCTAAATCCCTAAATATTTGTTAATGTTTTGCATTCTTAGGTATTTTCCAGAAGTGGACTGTGCACTAAGACTTCAGTGTTTATTTGGAGATAAATCCTAGGAATCTACAGTAAGGGCGTGGGAAATAAGGCTAGCAGGGGAAGGAGGCAATTGATACAGGTTGTAAGAGATACCAAGAAGTTGCCATCTTGTGACTTAAATCTGGGAACCCTGGGATGTGCAGAGTTTGTTGCTCAATGTTATCTCATCCAAGAGACAAAAGCACTTGAGTATTTATCCACCAAACTCATCAGTCACTTATTGGTGGTTGATCCTGTGTAAGAGAGGAAGGACGACCATTCAACCTGTTCATGCAGAAGTAAAGAACCGTCTCTGGAGGCCAGAGGAAGCTGGTGTTGACAGCATCTGGTACAATGCAGAAGATCCAGGCATGGTGCTGAATGTTTATGTCAGCACTTAGGAAGCTGAAGCAGGAGGATTGCATGATGAAGTCTAGCCTGGGCAATTTAGCAGAACATGATGACAACAACAAAACAAAACAACACGGTAAAAAAGAGTCAGGGATATTAAAGCTCAAACTTAGAGAATATGCCTGGTACCTGTGAGACCCTGGGCTCAGTTCCACTTGGCAATAAATAGAAGTTGAGTAGAAGTTGCCTCATGAGACATTTCACCGTGCTCTCCTTCACTTTCCTCCCTACATTGTCTGCTTCAGCACTGTGGTTCTTGCAGGTGCCACCGCTGGTTCACATAAATGCTTGGGTACTTTATACCAAGACACGAGTCCCACTTTCAAATATTTTGTTTTTCATTCTGCATCGTATTGGATAACTAGTCCTATTATTCCAGATAGATTGATCCTTCCTAGTCTCTAGTCCACTACCCTGAATTCTTGGATCCTCAGATTGCTTTGCTATCATGTCGTTACAGTAAATTCGGGCTTTGACATCTACGGCTGCAGAATCATACCCAACGTATAAAGAGAAAAATCCTTTCTCTTTCATTTCTGCAGAGACTCATGTAACCCAGGTTTGCCTGAAACTCTGTCTTCCTGGTTCAGCCTCCCCGGTGTAAGGAGTATAGGGATGCATTACCATGTTCAGCTGTCCTAGTATGTTAAAAGAAAAAGGAATACTTTTCTATATTTTTTGCTATTAGTTTTTGTTTTGCTTTGCTTTTTGAGTCGAGGTTCCCTGTTTGAAATCTTTCTCCGGCCAAGGATGATCTTGAACTCCTGATTTTCCTGTTTCCATCTTTCCTGGGCAGGGACGATAGGCATGTCTTAATATAGACATGGCTTAATTTCACAACGTTTGTCTTGAACTGATTTTAAAATTTACTATTACTCCCACAAATACATATAAATGCAGCTGGAAATCCATCTTACTGTCTGTCTGCAGAAGGAAACTCCTAAAGGATAAACAACACCCTTCTTTCTTAGCCGGGGTGACACCATTTTGTAAAGCACTTCCATTTTGGTTAGACTGTGACAGTAACAGAAACTAAAGCAATTTATTGCAAACCTAGCAAAGAACCAGACATAAGAGTGCACAGTAAGTACTTAATGAATACTAAGAACTTGGATGGATGATGATGGATGAAGGATGGCTCATGAATATAGCATGGATGATCTAAGCTGTAAGGACCAGATTTGTGTAAGATGCTGACAGCCATCCTGATTTAGTCATCTCCTAGGGTGGGGGAGGCAAATGAAGGAAGGAGGTAATGAAACTGCTGTTTGAAGGCCCTATTCTTTTAAAGATCTCTTAAACTGTGTTAAACTCCACGTTCTCCTTTTCCCCTAACAGAGATCACTGGATTGGAGCCTTCCCCGAAGAAGCACAGCTGTTTCTGAGTCACTTCATGAAACAGTGTTTTGCCTCAGGCCACAGACGGTGCTGCATCTCAGCTTGAGTTTCTACCCCAGAACAAAGCCTGACCCAACCTCCTGCATGACTTTGGTGCTGATAACCCTCTGTTCTCACCCAAAACTTCAACTCAACTCCGAACCTTGAGTTTGACCACCATTGCAGGAACGCTATAGACCAGGCTGCCTTCAAACTCAGAGATTTGCCTGCCCACCTTGGTTCCCATCTTGACATAGCCTTGGCTTACCTAACCCAGGTTCACCGTTGTTTTTGATGCCGAGTATACTCTATTAAGCATTAGCCAGCGTGGCACCACTTTGTAAAGCACCTCCATTTTGGTTGGACAGCAGGAGTTGTGGAAAATAAGTTTGATTTCCAGAATTAAAGGAACTTGTTTCTCTAGATTCTTTGAGCCCCAGTGTTGGTCATCTAGGAGAGAGGTTATCCATCATCTGGCATTGTCTAATTTACCACTGTCTGTTAACCTAAAGAAATGGCCAACTGAGGCTGGAGAGATGGCTCAGAGGTTAAAAGCACTGGCTGCTCTTCCAGTGGTCCTGAGTTCAATTCCCAGCAACCACATGGTGGCTCACGACCATCTGTAATGGGATCCGATGTCTTCTTCTGGTGTGTCTGAAGACTGCTACAGTGTACTCACATACATAAAATAAATTAATTAAAAAAAGAAATAACCAACTGAGGGCCAAACCAGAAAGATTTTAGCCTCTTTCCCACCCCTCCTTTCCTGTGAAAGCTGTAATAGGAGACTGCCACTCTGTCATGTGGGTCCAGCCTCTCCTCAGAGTACCTGCCATGCTACTGATTGTCTATCTGTGGTACCAATAACTCTTCTAATAGATCTCTTAACCCAAAAGAAAAATCTGCCTAAATGTCTGCTTTGAACTCCAAACTTGAAAACTTTCACCAATTTGTGTTTGTTTCCTTCCTTTGTTTATTTAGAGACAGGGACACATGTAGCTATTCTAGGATAGCCTCAAACTCACAATGTAGCCAAGAATGCCCCTGAACTTCTGAACCTCCTGCCCCTACCTCCTAAGTGCTGAGATTACAGGCATAGCTCCTCATGCTATGTTTATGTTGTGACGGCCATTGAACCAGAGGATTCATGCATGTCAGGTGAGCTCTCTGCTAAGTACACCCCTAGTCCAACTATAGAGCATTTCCACATGTAATCTCACTTACCACTAAAAACTATATAATCACCCCTATTCTACAAGTGAGATAATAAAACTTATTGTAAAAAAATGTTATGCAACTCCAGAGTCCCGGAACTCACCCTGTAGACTAGTCTGACCTTGAACTCACAGAGATCTGCCTGCCTCTGCCTCTGCCTCTGCCTCTGCCTCTGCCTCTGCCTCTGCCTCTGCCTCTGCCTCTGCCTCTGCCTCTGCCTCTGTGTGCTGAGATTAAAGCCATGCACCACCACTGCCCAGTTCTCTTCAACTTTTACAAGGAAACAGAATGAGGTGACAGGAAGCAGCTAAGGGCCTGGATCTTTTTCCAGCTATGTTTCCAGCCAAGCATGGTGGCACACGCCTATAATTCTATCACTCAGGTACCAAAGGCAGGGGGATTGCTCCAAGTTTGAGACTAATCTGGTAGCCTGGTTACATAGTGAAATCATGTCTCAATTTCCCCCACCCTCACCCCCATGTGTGCATGTCACACACACACACACACACACACACACACACACACAGACACACACAAAGACACAGACACACACACACAGAGATACACACACACAGAGACACACACACAAACACACACAGACATACACACACACAGACACACACACACAGACACACACACACACTGAAATAAGTAAATAAATATGTAAAACAATTAAGAGCGATAAGGCTGAGGACACAGCTCAGTCAACAGAGCTCATGCCCAGCAATCAGGAAACCCATAGTTCAGTCACCAACTTCTCATGTGTGGGGTATTGTGACGTGTGCCTACAACCCAGTGCTTGGGAAATGGAGGCAGAATAATCAGAAATGAAAGGTCTTCCTCAGCTACGTATAGAGTTTGGGGCCAGTCTGGTCAAAGACGCTGTTTTAAAACTAAAAAGGGAATCAAGTAGAGAGTAGAGAAAGGGAAAGAGGCGGGGTTTGCAGTCTGATTTACAGGTGAGACTTAAGATGGCTATTATCTTCAGCAGACATGTGAATGTCCATGCTTAGCCCTCAGAGGACATGTGATGGGACACTTGTAGGATCTTAAGCCACTGCACAGTGGTCAGCCCACAGTTGCCCTCTGAGGCTTCCTGTCTGCCTTTAAGGCTGACAGACACTGCAGTGAGTCAGTCCTACCAACGTTTGACTCATTTTTGACCTAAATTTGGTGATCAAACACAATACTCTAGATTTGGCATTGTAGCTTAAAAGTATGGTGGGAACATGGTTGGACTGTGTGTGTGTGTGTGTGTGTGTGTGTGTGTGTGTTTGACATGCACACATGGGGGTAAGGGTGGGGGAAGTTGAGATAGGATTTCACTATGTAACCAGGCTACCAGATTAGTCTCTAACTTGGAGAAATCCCCCTGCCTTTGGTACCTGAGTGATAGAATTATAGGCGTGTGCCACCATGCTTGGCTGGGAACATAGCTGGAAAAAGATCCAGGCCCTTAGTTGCTTCCTGTCACCTCATTCTGTTTCCTTGCAAAAGTTGAGAAGAACGACATTAAGTTAGTAAGAGAACTGGGGCTAGAACTCACTTGGTAGGGTGTTGCCCAACACCTTGTAAACTGGGAGTCGGTTTGTAATCCCAGCACTTTAAAGGTAGAAACAAGAGGAGTTTCAGAACAGCTCCAGTTATACAGCAAGCTCCAGGCTAAGACAAGTAAGACCTAGCGTTCTCAAGATCCTGCCTCTCAATTAACCAATCAACTAGCTGTCAAAAAAGACGTGGATTTTACTTCCGAGTCACCACTTGCTGGCTGTGCAACCTTGGTCAAGGCCCCTGACCTCCATGAGTGCGTGTTTCCACATCTATAAGACAGAGCTACAGAACTCCCTAGCACTGTGTGGGATTTGGTAACACATGAAGAACTTAGCATTATGGATACTCATGAGAAAGTCTGAGAATTAAAGTTATTTTATTTCTTTTTGCAGTGCTTCCGTCTGAACTTAGGGACTCAAACTCATGAGGCAAGCACTCTGCCACCAAGAAGCACACCACAGCATCTGTTTGGAAGTCAGAGGACCACTTGGAATAGTCAGTTCTCTCCTTGCACCATGTGGGGCCTGGGGATCAAATTCAGGTCATTATACTTGGTACCCTTACCACTGAGCCATCTTGCCAGCCCCTCAGCCTTACCTATTCAGCCTTCATTTGGGTTGACTTCTTTGTCTTTTATGTCTGACCTCATACTTTTTCCCTTTGTATTCAGGACAGGTTTCTTGGTCTCCATCCCAAGTTACTTTTCTGTGTCTTTGCTGATGGTTTCTCCTGTCCCCAATTCTTACGTCTCATTCTCAGAGCCTGGTGAACACTCCTGTTGTGGACTTTTATTTGTTTGTTTGTTTGTTTTTGATGGTAGACTAACATATGATTTTAATCATGTTTATTTGTTTATTCTGTAGTGGTACATAAGAACAACAAAAAGTTTCTTTTTAGCCAGATGGTGTGGCTCAGCACTTAGGACACTGAGCCATGGTGAATTAGAGGCTAGCCTGGCGTGCTCTATGAGACCATTTAAAACTAAATTTTTAAGCTTTTAAACCATTTAAAAATGTTATCCCACTTAACAATATATTACTCTGAGGGTCATGGGACAACATCTCACTGCATGAGTGGAGGTGAGAGGATAACTTATGGGAGTGAGCTCTCTCTTTCTAGCCCGTGGGTGCTAGGGATTATACTCAGGTATGGTAGCAAGTGTCTCTACCTGCTGAGCCATCCCACCAGCCTCTTTAAACTATTTTAAATGGCCGGGCAATGGTGGCGCATGCCTTTAAAATCCCAGCACTTGGGAGGCAGAGGCAGGCAGATTTCTGAGTTCAAGGCCAGCGTGGTCTACAGAGGGAGTTCCAGGATAATCAGGGCTACAGAGAAACCTTGTCTGGAAAAAACCAAAAACCAAAACAAAACAAACCCAAAACAAAACAAAACAAAACAAAAAACCCAACAACAACAACAAAACCCCCCAAAACTATTTTAAATGTACACAGTGAGATGGCTCAGTGCTTGATAACTTTGCCTGGCCACCTATGTTTGATATTGTGAGTTCATAGTGTGGTATAAAAATGCCACTCATACATGAAACAAACAAACAAACAAAAGTCAATGCACACTTCATTGGCATTAAATACAAGCAATTATCAGCATTCTATAGTTATAGAATGTTTCCACCATAGAAGGTCTGCACTCATAAACAAGAATCCTCTTCCCATGCCACCCCTGCTGCAGCACCATCCTGCTGACTATACATTTGTTACAAGGTATCTCATAACCAGCAGAATCACAGGTCTGGTTTATTTTACTTAAGACAATGCTTGGGAAGCTGTCTATATTGTAGCATATGTACAAATTTCCTGTATCAGGTGACGTGATATTTCATGCATGCATGTTGCATTTTGCCCAGCCCTCTGCCCTTAGACATCTTGATTGCTTCTGTCTTTGGCTACTGGGAATAATACTGTTGTGAGCATGTCTGTCTGAGTCCCTGATTTCATCTCTTTTGGGTGAATACATTCTATCATACGGTAATTCTAGGGTTAGCTTTCTGAGGTCCATAAAGCTGCTTTCTACAGTGACTACACCACTTTCCATCCCACCAACGATGCACAGGATTCCGGTGTCTCGCTGTCTTCACTAACACTTATTTTCCTTTCACATATGTGTATATGTGCTGTGCAGATGTTCTTGTGACTGCATATACAGGTGTGTGTACAAGCATGTTGGGGTATACATGTGTGGGGCACACAAGGAAGCCAGAGTTCTATTTCAGCAGTCTTCCTTTTCAGCACTCCACTGTATGCTTTAAGGCAGGTCTCTCACTAAACCTGGGGCTCATCCATTGGGCTAGGCTGGCTGGTGAATATGCTGGTCTTACACTCCCTCTCAGTACTGGGGTTAATGATCTGCTTTTTATGTGGGCTAAGGATCCAAACTCAAATTTTCATGCCTGTAGGTACTATACTGAGTAAGACATCTTCTCCCTCCCTATCACTTTCTTAGAAAATAATGGCCCTTCTAGGGTTAGGGATAGACCTCAGTTAGTGGAAGCTTAGCTAGTGTGCATGGGTGTCATTCTCAACACTGCATAAGCAGGGTGTGATCGCTAGAATAAGAATGAATGGCCACCATAAAATAGAATATATTTTATGGTAGACTTGAGGCAGAGGGGGTTGGGGTGGGAATGGGAGAAGCAGGTGGGGAGGGGGAGGGGAAGCAGGGTCGAGAGAGGGAATGTGGGGAGAGACAGCTAGAATTGAGACACATTTGAGAGGTAATATGGAAACCTAATGCAGTAGAAACTTTCGAAAATATATGAAGGAAATCCTCATGAAGTCTCCAAATAATGGAGAAATAGAGTCCCAACTGGCCATCTCTTGTCACCAAATGAAACTTCCAGTACTGGGGCTTGGTTGCATCCAATTAAGTTGTTGGATAAAGTGGGTCATGTGGAAATCCCCAAGCAACCCAGGCTGTTGCCAAGACAATAGATTGCTCTTCAAAAACTGACAGCATAGACCATTGCTGAAGACAACACACACAGAACTCAGTGAACACAAAGAGATCAGGCTGATGCCTACTTAGAACCTTCACCTCTACATTCTAATATCTTTGGTATGGGAAGGTACTTGGTAGGCTACCAAAAGAGAAATACAGACACCAAACTGGCCACAAAACCTTTATCTATAATGCTTGGTGACCAAGAAACAGGGACCAGATAGCTTAGAGACCTAAAGTAAAATCAAATACTACTGATCAGAAAAAAAGTAACAATAAAATGACTACTGGTGATATTCTGCTGTACTCATAAATCACTGCTTTCTTCAGCCATCATCAGAGAAGCTTCTTCCTGCATCAGATGGGAAAAAAAAAACCAGAGACCCACAGGCAGATATACACACAGAGAGGCCTTGGAACATACAGCTCTAAATGAGATGTCTCCATCAAATCCCTCCCATCAGAGCTCAGGGAACCCCACAGAAGAGGAGGCAAAAAGAGAGTAAGTGCCAGAGAGGGTGGAGGACACCAGGGGAACAAGGTCCTCTAAATCAGCTGAGCAAAGCTCCTATGAACTCATAGAGACAGAAGCAGCAAGCACAGGGGCTATATAGGTCTGCACCAGGTCCTCTGTGTATATGTTATAGCTTTCAGTTTAGTATTTTTTATGGAACTCCTGAATGTGTGAATGAGTGAGTCTCTGATTCTTGTGCCTTCTCTTAGGGCTCATTTTCTTCTGTTGGTTTGACTTGTCTAACTCTAATGTGGATTTTTTTTTTTTACCTTATTATATTTTATTTTATGTTTTGTTGTTATCTCTTAGAAGCTTGATGAGAGACAGAAAGAGAGTAGATATGGATGGGAAGGGAGGTGGGGAGGAACTGGGAGGAGTAGACAGTTAGGAAACTATAATCAGGATATATTGTACGAGAAAAGAATTTTCAATAAAAGGGAAAAAATGCCAACAGGCAAAACTGAGGATAAAGGCCTCCATAGGCTCATATATTTGAATGCTTAGTCACCACAATTTGAAAAGATTAGAAGGATTAGGAGCTGTGGCCTTGTTGGAGAAAGTGTGTCACTGGAGGTGGGCTTTGAGATTTCCAAAGCCCATGTCAACTCCAGGGTCTTTCTCTCTGCCTTCAGATCAGGATGTAGATCTCAGCTACTTCTCCAGCATCACATCTGCCTGATATGTCTACAGCCAAGCTCCCTACCACATTGATAATGGATTAAGTCTCTGAAACTGTAAGCAAATCCTCAATTAAAAATTTTGTTTTATGAGTTACTGTGGTCATGGTGTCTCTTCACAGTAATAGAACAGTGACTAAGGCACAGGATATGGTGGTATAGGCATTCAATCCTTTCACTATGGAGGTCTGAAGCAGAAAAGTCAGAAATTCAAGGTCTTCCTCAACTACAAAATGAGTTTAAACCAAGTACAACTCAAAAAAACAGTGCCCTTCTAATTTGTGCATGAGCTTTTGGAACATAGTGCACCAGAGTCTGAGTGTTTTACAGACTCCTGGGATCTGCTTCTCCTTCCAGAGACCCCACTGGGCTCTCTCAGCTTTGAGAACTCCCTGTGGTATTGAAACCATCATGACACACAAGCAGCCAACATGCTTTTCTCCTGCATCTTTTGGTCTGTTTTCCAGGCTTTGAAGAGCAGCCTGTATTAGTTAGGGTTCTCTAGAGTAGCAGAACTTATAGAAAGAATATATTATAACATATTATATATAAAATACATTATATATTATTATATGTTTACCTAATATATAAGTAGTGGAAATATAAATATGTATATAGGAGATTTATTAGAATGGCTTGCAGGCTGTGGTCCAGCTAATCAAACAATGGCTGGCTATGAACAGAAAGTCCAAGAATCCAGAAATTGTTTGGTCCATGACGTTGGATGTCTCAGCTTGTCTTTGGTAGATGTTGGAATTCCAGAAGAAGTAGGCTCTCATGCCAGTGAAGGAATGTGAAGGAATGAATCTGCTAGCAGGGTAACAGCAAGCAGGCAAGGAGCAAAAGCTTCCTTTTTCCATGTCTTTATATAGGCCGAAGAAAGTGTGGTCCTGATTAAAGGTATGTGTCTTCCCCTCCTCAAGATCCAGATTAGAAGATCTTCCTACTTCAGATTAAGCAAAAATCCCTCATTGGTTTGCACTCCATTTTTGGATCACAGTTAACTCCAGATGTGGGCAAGTTGACAACCCAGAGCAGTCCTTTAGTTATATAGAGTAGGACTTTGGGAAGGATATAGTCATTTTATTTAGGCCAACAATTCTCTGAGCTTCTTTTTTTATGTATTTTTCCAGGCTAGAAGCAACTGTGCTAATTCCATGGGGACCATTTCTGGCTCTGACCTACCACTGACCTCAGAACTAGAATGGCATCTGGAGCCTTGGGCAAAATTATTTCTGAGTCCCATCAGAACCCAGGGGAACATGTTATATTCCTTTGTTATTGCCCCTGAGCTATTTGAATCAGGCTTCTTTCTAGCCCTTTCCTTTGCTAAGACTCATAGTTGGTGGCTTAGGTCTTCAGGATGGATGGACGCTGGGTGTGGTGATTCACCTCCTGCATGATCCTCATGACTCCTCAAGGGGAACTTGGAGACCTGGAATTTTGGTCAGAATTCTCCATTCATATTCCCAGAACCTAGACTCTCTGGAGCAATCTTTGTTTATATTGTTTAAAGCTTACATCTTCTCTGTGGGTTTCTGATGTCAAGAGTAGGGTATGCTAAACTGGTCTCTCATGTACACATGGAACCTGGGACCCCAGGGGCTTCATATATCCAGAGCATTGTGCCAGCTTGGGCCTTATTTCTTAGTTTAATAGTACACAGTGTAGGGAACTTGCCTTGTATTATCTGAGGCTCACCTCTACCACCTAAAAAGGAAAAGGGACATGGCATAAACTACTCTTCCTTTAATCCACCTCTGTTTTCTGCAGAAGCAGGTGGAAAAAAAGTTCTTTCTGCATTGCACAAGAAGGAAAATGAAGGGAAGTGACTCATCTAGATTCACAAATAGAATCATCTACCATAGAATGGTGTTCTCTTCCTTGGGAATCACAGCTTTCACCAAGAGAGTCACCCTTTAGAGAAAGCATCAGTTTCTGCTCAGCCTCTAGTCTTGAGTCTACTAGTACGAGGCAGGTAGTGAGGCTCTTTATCTCGAGCTACCCTCTTTCTAAACCACAGGATATAGACCTCATGATACAGCCTTCTAAAGGAAATACTTAAGACTTTAAATCAACATCTGACCTCCCAAGTCTGGAAGAAGCAACAGCTCCTAACTGTAGCAAGAATGAGAGCAAGCAATCCCCTCCCTTCCCGTACATTCCCTCAGATGCGGTACCAGTCAGTTCTTCCTCTCGCTGCTAGACCCAGCCCTGCAGCTTCAGTGACCTCCATTTCTTTCCATCCCAGCCAACAATTAAGTCATTCTTTTTCTTCCCAATATGTCAGCTGAGACAAGCGATGACTTTTAGTATTACTAAGAAATGTATACATCTTTGTTCAGTACCCTATATGCCTCCCTAGAAGACCAACTTTTACTCGGTTTTCCTTATAAGGTTTCATTTTTGTGGAGCAGAAGATAAGCCTAGGGTTTTCCATGCACTAGGCAAATGCTCCACCAGAACCGCATGTCAAACCAGTATCTGTTTTGTTTTTGTTTTTAAAGAGTGTT
The DNA here is from genome assembly GCA_019843965.1 of Rhynchomys soricoides. Taxonomy (NCBI): domain Eukaryota; kingdom Metazoa; phylum Chordata; class Mammalia; order Rodentia; family Muridae; genus Rhynchomys; species Rhynchomys soricoides. Next base: position 46,253 of record JADRCH010007660.1, on the reverse strand, counting down.
TCTAATCTGACCTCATCCCACCTACTAATACTTATTCCTCATTACTCCCCAGTGTAAGCCATCCTTAATCAGGCTAGGCTTCTCAACTGGACACACACACACACACACACACACACACACACACACACACCATAGTTAAATATGTCCAAGGTTTATTCTCCATTACACGTAAATGGTTGATTACTCCTGCAATCATTCTTCTTCCAGTAGTCACCTGGGATCTCTTTTCCCCTGCCTACCACCCATTCCAACACAATGTAGCTTTTTAATTAAAAAATTATTTATGTTTATTTTATGCCCATTGGTGTTTTGCCTACACATATATCTGTATGAGGATATATCAGATCGTGGCATGACAGACAGTTGTGCGCCGCCATGTGGGTGCTGGGAATTGAACCCGGGTTCTCTGGGAGAGCAGTTAGTGCTCTTAACCTCAAAGCCATCTCTCCAGCCAACAGTGTAGCTTTTAAGATTTGTTCATGTCCAAGAAATCACTATCTTTAGTGTCTTGGTTCTTTAAGTTTTACTGTGTTTAGTCAGACAACTTAATGATTAATAGCTTATAAAAAAAAAAAAACTATGGCTACAAAATATACATAGCGCTGGTTCATACTCTGTAATTCCAGCTCTCTAGAGGTAGCATGAATTCAAGGTCAGCCTGAACCATACAAGGTGGCCCCTATTTCAAAACAAATGAACAAACAAACAAACAAGCAAACACACATAGCATAAGATTTTCTACCTTAGCCATTTTTTGTCCTTCATTCATTCATTCATAGGCAGGCAGGCTTGCTGTGTGGCCAAGCTGGTCTCATACACACATCCAGGTTGGTCTCTTATAATATTTCTGCCTCAACTTCAACATCATGTCTACATTTTTCTTTTTTTTTTTTTTTTTTTTTTAATCTTTTTGATACTTTATTTACATTTCAAATGTTTCCCCTTTTCCAGATCTCCCCTTTGGAACCTCCCTATTCCCTCCCCCCTCCCCCTGCCTCTATGAGTGTACTCCCCCACCCACCCACCCACCCACCCATCCACTCTCATCTTCCCTCCTTGGCATTCCCCTATACTGGGGCATCTAACACCCTCAGGCCCAAGGGCCTCTCCTCCCCCTGATGGCCAACAAGGCCCTCCTCTGCTGCATATGAGACCAGCACCATGGGTCCCTCCATGTGTATTCTTTGGTTGGTGGATCAGTCTCCTGGAGCATCGGGAGGTCAGGCCAGTGGACACTGTTGCTCCCTCCATGGGGCTGGGAACTCCCTCAGCTCCTTCAGTCCCTTCTCCAAGTCCTCCATCTGGGACCTCACACTCAGCCCAATGGTTGCTGTGAAGTGACTCTTGGGTATTCCCAACTTTTGGGCTAATAACCACTTATGAGTGAGTACATACCGTGTTCATTCTTTTGTGACTGAGTTACCTCGCTCAGGATGATATTTTCAAGTTCCATCCATTTGCCTAAGAATTTCATAAAGTCATCGTTTTTAATAGCTGAGTAGTATTGCATTGTGTAAATGTACCACATTTTCTGTATCCATTCCTCTGTTGAGGGACATCTGGGTTGTTTCCAGTTTCTGGCTATTATAAATATGGCTGCTATGAACATAGTGGAACATGTGTCTTTATTACATGTTGGAGCATCTTCTGGGTATATGCCCAGGAGTGGAATAGCTGGGTCCTCAGGTAGTATTATGTTCATTTTTCTGAGGGTTCGCCAAACTGATTTCCAGAGAGGTTGTATCAGCTTGCAATCCCACCAGCAATGGAGGAGTGTTCCTCTTTCTCCACATCCTCGCCAACATCTGCTGTCACCTGAGTTTTTGATCTCAGCCATTCTGACTGGTGTGAGGTGGAATCTCAGGGATGTTTTGATTTGCATTTCCCTGATGACTAAGGATGTTGAACATTTCTTTAGGTGCTTCTTGGCCATTTGAGTTTCCTCAGTTGAGAATTCTCTGTTTAGCTCTCTTCCCTATTTTTTGATAGGGTTATTTGGATCTCTGAAGTCTAACTTCTTGAGTTCTTTGTATATATTGGATATTAGCAATCTATCGGTCGTAGGATTGGTAAAGATCTTTTCCCAATCTGTTGGTTGCCATTTTGTCCTATTTACAGTGTCCCTTGCCTTACAGAAGCTTTGTAATTTCATGAGGTCCCATTTGTCGATTCTTGATCTTAGAGCATAAGCCATTGGTGTTCTGCTCAGGAACTTTCCCCCTTTTACTCATGTGTTAGAGACTTTTCCCCACTTTTTCTTCTATTAGATTCAGTGTATCTGTATCAAGAGGCCCTTGATCCACTTGGACTTGAGCTTTGTACAGGGAAATAGGAATGGATCAATTCACATTCTTCTACATGTAGTCCGCCAGTTGAACCAGCACCATTTGTTGAAAATGTCTTTTTTCCACTGGATGGTTTTAGCTCCTTTGTCAAAGATCAAGTGACTGTAAGTGTGTGGGTTCATTTCTGGGACTTCAATTCTATTCCATTGATCTACCTACCTGTCACTGTACCAATACCATGCAGTTTTTATCACTACTGCTCTGTAGTACAGCTTGAGGTCAGGGATGCTGATTCCCCCAGAAGTCCTTCTATTGTTGAGAATAGTTTTTGCTATCCTGGGTTTTTTGTTACTCCATATGAATTTGAGAATTGCTCTTTCTAAGTCTATGAAGAATTGAGTTGGAATTTTGATGGAGATTGCATTGAATCTGTAGATTGCTTTTGGCAGGATGGCCATTTTAACTATATTAATCTTGCCAATCCATGAACATGGGAGATATTTCCATCTTCTGAGGTCTTCTTCAATTTCTTTCTTCAGAGAATTGAAAAAAGTTCTTGCCATACAGATCTTTCACTTGTTTTGTTAGAGTCACACCAAGATACTTTATATTGTTTGTGACAATTGTGAAGGGTGTCATTTCCCTAATTTCTTTCTCAGCCTGTTTATCCTTCAAGTATAGGAAGGCTGCTGATTTGCTTGAGTTAATTTTGTATCCGGCCATGTTGCTGAAGGTGTTTCTCAGCTGTAGCAGATCTCTGGTGGAGTTTTTTGGGTCACTTAAGTATACCATCATATCATCTGCAAATACTAATATTTTGATTTCTTCCTTTCCAATTTGTATCCCTTTGACCTCCTTTTGTTGTTTGATTGCTCTAGCTAGAATTTCCAGTACTATATTGAATAGATATGGAGAGAGAGGGCAGCCTTGCCTAGTCCCTGATTTTAGTGGGATTGCTTCGAGTTTCTCTCCATTTAGTTTGATGTTGGCCACTGGTTTGCAGTATATTGCTTTTACTATGTTTAGGTATGGTCCTTGAATTCCTGATCTTTTCAAGACTTTTATCATGAAGGGATGTTGAATTTTGTCAAATGCTTTTTCAGCATCTAACGAAATGACCATGTGGTTTTTTTCTTTGAGTTTGTTTATATTGTGGATTACATTGATGGATTTCCTGGGTATTGAACCATCCCTGCATCCCTGGAATGAAGCCTACTTGATCATGGTGAATGATCATTGTGATGTGTTCTTGCATTCGGTTTGCAAGAATTTTATTGAGTATTTTTGCATCGATATTCATAAGGGAAATTGGTCTGAAGTTTTCTTTTATTGTTGGGTTATTGTGAGGTTTTGGTATCAGTGCAACTGTGGCCTCATAGAATGAATTGGGTAGTGTTCCTTCTGTTTCTATTTTGTGGAATAGATTGAAGAGTATTGGTATTAGGTCTTCTTTAAAGGTCTGATAGAATTCTGCACTGAAGCCCATCTGGTCCTGGGCTTATTTTGGTTGGGAGACTTTTAATGACTGTTTCTATTTCTTTAGGGGTTATGGGACTGTTTAGATGGTTTATCTGATCCTGACTTAACTTTGGTATTTGGTATCTGTCTAGAAACTTGTCCACTTCATCCAGATTTTCCAATTTTGTTGTATATAGGCTTTTGTAGTAGGATCTGATTTTTTTTTTTAATTTTCTCAGAGTCTGTTGTTATATCTCCCTTTTCATTTCTAATTTTGTTAATTTGGATACTGTCTCTGTGCCCTCTGGTAAGTCTGGCTAAGGGTTTATCTGTCTTGTTGATTTTCTCTAAGAACCAGCTCCTGGTTTTGTTGATTCTTTGTATAGTTCTTCTAGTTTCTACTTGGTTGATTTCAGCCCTTAATTTGATTATTTCCTGCCTTCTACTCCTCTTGGGTGTATTAGCTTCTTTTTGTTCTAGAGCTTTCAGGTGTGCTGTTAAGCTGCTAGTATATACTCTCTCTGGTTTCTTTTTAGAGGCATACAGAGCTATGAGTTTTCCTCTTAACACTGCTTTCATTGTGTCCCATAGGTTTGGGTAACTTGTACTTTCATTTTCATTAAATTCTAGGAAGTCTTTGATTTCTTTCTTTATTTCTTCCTTGACCAAGTTATCATTGAGTAGAGCGTTGTTCAGCTTCTGTGTATATGTGGGCTTTCTATTGTTGTTGCCATTGAAGACCAGCCTTATTCCGTAGTGATCTGATAGGAGGTATGGGATTATTTCAATCTTCTTCTATCTGTTGAGGTTTGTTTTGTGACCAATTATATGATCAATTTTGGAGAAGGTTCCATGAGGTGCTGAGAAGAAGGTATATTTTTTTGATTTAGGATGAAATGTTCTATAGCTATCTGTTAAATCCATTTGGTTCATAACATCTGTTAGTTTCACTGTGTTTCTGTTTAGTTTGTGTTTCCAAGATATGTCCATTGATGATAGTGGGGTGTTGAAGTCTCCCACTATTATTGTGTGAGGTGCAATGTGTGCTTTGAGCTTTAGTAAAGTTTCTTTTATGAAAGTGGGAGCTCTTGCATTCGGGGCATAGATGTTCAGAATTGAGAGTTCTTTTTGGTAGATTTTTCCTTTGATGAGTATGAAGTGTCCTTCCTTATCTTTTTTTGATGACTTTTGGTTGAAAGTCGATTTTATCCGATATTAGAATGGCTACTCCAGCCTGTTTCTTGGGGCCATTTGCCTGGAAAATTGTTTTCCAGCCCTTTACTCTGAGGTAGTGTTTGTCTTTAACACGGAGGTGCGTTTCTTGGATGCAGCAAAATGCTGGGTCCTGTTTATGGATCCAGTCTGTCAGTCTATGTCTTTTTATTGGGGAATTGAGTCCATTGATGTTAAGAGATATTAAGGAATAGTGATTGTTGCTTCCTGTTATTTTCAATGTTATTTTTATGTTTGTGTGGCTATCTTCTTTTGAGTTTGCTGGAAGATTACTTTCTTGCTTTTTTCTAGGGTGTAGTTTCCCTCCTTGAGTTGGTGTTTTCCATCTATTATTCTTTGTAGGGTTGGGTTTGTGGAAACATACTGTGCAAATTTGGATTTGTCATAGAATATTTTGGTTTCACCATCTATGATTATTGAGAGTTTTGCTGGGTATATCAGCCTGGGCTGGCATTTGTGTTCTCTTACGAGTCTGTATGAGATCTGCCCAGGATCTTCTAGCTTTCATAGTGAGAATTCTGGTGTAATTTTGATAGGTCTGCCTTTATGTTACTTACTCTTTTTCCCTTACTGCTTTTAATATTCTTTCCTTATTTTGTGTGTTTGGTGTTTTGATTATAATGTGACTGGAGGAATTTCTTTTCTGGTCCAATCTATTTGGAGTTCTGTTGGCTTCTTGTATATTTATGTTCATCTCTTTCTTTAGGTTAGAGAAATTTTCTTCTATAATTTTGTTGAAGATATTTATTGGTCCTTTAAGTTGGGAATCTTCACTCTCTTCTATACCTATTATCCTCAGGTTCTGTCTTCTCATTGTATCCTGAATATCCTGGATGTTTTGAGTTAGGAGCTTTTTGCATTTTGCATTTTCTTTGACTGTTGTGTCAATGTTTTCTATGGTATCTTCCACACCTGAGATTCTCTCTTCTATCTCTTGTATTCTGTTGGTGATGTTTGCATCTATGACTCCTGATTTCTTTCATAGGTTTTCTAACTCCAGGGTTGTCTCCCTTTGTGATTTCTTTATTGTTTCTATTTCTGTTTTTAGTTCCTGGATCGTTTTGTTCATTTCCTTCGTCTGTTTGATTGTGTTTTCCTGTAATTCTTTAAGGGATTTTTGTGTTTCCTCTTTAAGGGCTTCTAGTTGTTTACCTGTGTTCTCTTGTATTTCTTTAAGGGAGTTATTTATGTCCTTCTTAAAATCTTCTATCATCCTCATGAGATGTGATTTTAAGTCTGAGTCTTCCTTTTCTGGTGTGTTGGGGTATCCAGGGCTTGCTGTGGTGTGAGAGCTGGGTTCTGATGATGCCAAGTAGCCTTGGTTTCTGTTCCTTATGTTCTTGCCATTGCCTTTCACCATCTGGTTATCTCTGGTGTTACCTGGTCTTACTCTCTCTGACTGTGGCTTGTCTTTCCTGCAAGCCTAGGTGTCAATACTCCTTGAAGACCAGTTCTCTCTGAGAGGAATTTGGGCTTGGAGAACTGTGGTGCAAGGTCAGCTCTGGGGTGCAGACAGAAACCAGAAGGAGCTAGTCCCCAGCTGTCCCTTGTTTCCTGTGTCCTGATGGCTCTGCTAGGGTCCCTCTTGGTCCAGTGAATTTTAAAAGAAGTGATGGTCTTGCCTGAGCTTGAGGGTGTGTTGGCACTTCTGGGATACCAGCTCTCTCCTGGCACTATTTGAATATGGAGCCCTGTGTCACAGGATCCACTCCCTGGCCACTGAAAGAAACCAGAAGCCCACTCCTCAGTCCCTGTGTCCTAGGTATTCCAGGTGGGTCCCCCTGAGCAGATGGGCTTGTTCATACTCCTGGGAGGCTAGCTTTCTCCCAGTGCTATTTGGCTATGAAGCCCTCGTGGCCCAGGCAGAGGTTTCCCACCACAGATGGAAACTGGAAGGCTCCTTCCTCCCAGCTGTTCCTCAGTCCCTGTGTCCTAAGGATTCAGGGTGAGTCCCACTGAGCAGTGTTAGTCCTCTTACCTCCTCCCACGGGCTTTTCCACACTCTCTTTTCTTCTTTTCTGAGACAGGATTTTTCTATGTATCCCTGGCTGTCTTGGAATGTGCCTTGTAGACCAGGCTGGCCTCAAACTCAGAGAGAGATCTGCCTGCCTCTGCCTCCCAAGTGCTGATATTAAAGGCATGTACCACCACATCTGGCTCATGACTAAATTTTTAAAAAATAATTTATTTTTATTTTTATGTGTATTGGTGTTATTCCTGCATGTATGTCGTGTATGTCTATGTGTGATCTTGCAGTTACAGACAGTTGTGAGTTGCCATGTGGGCACCGGGAATTGAACCAGGGCCCTCTGGAAGTGTACTCAGTCTCCCCAACCTCTGCCATCTCTCCAGCCCCTCATGCCTAGATATTTTAACTACTTTTGAATACACAGTTTAGTAGTAGTGTTAAATATATTCACATTTCGGGGGGGGGACAGGCGTTATCCAAACTGTTTTTCATTTTGCAAAACTGAAACTTTCTACATAGTAATTCCCCATTTCCACATCCCTTAGCCCCTGGCAACCATTGATCTACTTTTAGTCTTTGAACTTGATTATTCTAGGTATCATCTATAACTGGAATCGTAAGGTATTTGCCTTTTTGTGACTGGCTTGTTTCACTTATATAATCTTCAAGATTTGCCTACATTGTAGCATGTAGGACGGGATGACAGGATTCCTTTCTAATTTTTTTGTTTGTTTTTATCTAGACAGGATTTCTCTGTGTAGCCCTGGCTGTCCTGGAACTCACTCTGTAGACCAAGCTGGCCTCAAACTCAGAAATCTGCCTGCCTCTGCCTCCTGAGTGCTGGGATTAAAGGTGTGCGACACCACTGCCTGGCAATTCCTTTCTATTTTGAGATGTAATAAAAACCCTGATTTTTATTATCAGGGCTGATTTTATTAGCCCTGATTGTGTGTGTGTGTGTGTGTGTGTGTGTGTGTGTGTGTGTGTGTGTGTAAGACATTCGCTTTATGCACATGTTGATGGACGTTCCATCAACAGTTGCTTCCACCTCATGGCCATCGTGACTAATCTACTATGAACATTGGTGTACAGTTATCTCCTCAAGACTCTGTTTTCAGTCTTGTTGGAAGTAGAATTTTTGGATCATGTGCTCATTCTAATTTTCTGAATCTTAATAATGGTGCACAAGTCTTCCAAATTCTCCACATTGTCAACAAATTCATCTTCTTCAAATAGTCCTCATCTTCCTCAACTGCTTTAAACTATTTCCTGTAAGTTTGTTGTCTTAAATAGATTTCAGCTTTTTTTTTTTTTTTTTTTTTTTAAATTGAGACCAGCTATCATGTGTCTCAGGCAGGCCTCATACTTAGAAATGACCTTGAACTTGATATTTGGTTTATGTTATATTTTGGATAGAATTTAGGGCTTCATGAGTGTTAGGCGAGTCCTCTACCAAATGAGCTACATCCATCCTCAGCTCCAGATTTCAACATTTTTTTCTGAAGAGTGATCTTGTCTTGCTCTTGTGTGGGCCCTCAGAGTGTGGTCTGTGCTACCACCCTCTATATACTTGAAAGTATCTTTTGGTTCAGTAAACAAAAATGGAAAGTTTGAGTTGAGCTTTGTTACTTTATTTTTAGAAGCTGGGGTGTAGAATTCTCTTTACAAATAGAGCATGCTCATGTGCAGACTGAGCAAACCTCCAGCGTGCTGCATCATGGAACAGATGATCTGCATAAGGATAATGTCACTGTTGCCTTCTGTTTGACTAAAGAGATAGTATGCTCACCCCATAAGCTGTTAGGTTTATTTCTATTGGGGCTAGCAAAGGTGCAATACAATTCAGGTACAATCAGAAGACCCTAGACACTGCGCCTGGGGGTATAGATAAGTTGGTAGTGGTGGATGCCCAGCTCAAAACAAAATGAAACAAAACCAGAAACAAAACAAAACAAAACAAAACAACCCCTTCCCTGAAATGGAGCAGCTCCTGTCTGGAGCTGGGCAGATGGCTCAATGGGCAAAATGCTGATAACAAGCATGAGTCTGGATCCCAGCACTCATATAAAAAGGCTGGGTGGCATCATGCTGGTCTGTAACCGCAGAGTGGGGAGAGGTGGTGGGGAGTCTGATGGCGCTAACTGGATAGCCAGTCTAGCCCACTAATAAGCTTTAGGTTTGGTGAAGAGATCCTGTTCTCAGAACAAGCAAGCAAACCAATAACAGGGGTGAGTGACAGCTGGCTTAGATGGTAAAGCGTGTTTGGTGTCAAGCACGATGACCTGAGTTCGATCACTGGGACTTACACAATAGGAGAGAAGTGACCCCCATTATCCTTTGACCTCCACATGTATACTGTGACATGCACACATTATAAATGATATTTCTAACAATTATAAAAATATAAAAGTTATTTTAAAAGTTTTAAAAATCGGGAGAGATAGATTAGTAGTGAAGAGCATGTGTTGCTTTTCAAGAGGACCCAAGGTCTGTTCCCAGCATCCACATCCGGTGACTCAAAACCAACTGTGACTCCAACTCCAGGAGGGTTCAACACCTCTGATTTCATTGCCACACCTGTACTCACACACACATACAATCACATACACACACTTAAAAATAATAAAAATAATTATTAAGGGCCAGAAGTGGTGGCACATGTCTTTAGTCCCAGCACTTGGGAGGCAGAGGCAGGTGTATCTATGAGTTCAAGGCCAGTCTGGTATTCAGCAAGTTCCAGGTCAGCTAGGGCTACACAGAGAAACCCTGTCTCAGAGAGAGAGAGAGAGAGAGAGAGAGAGAGAGAGAGAGAGAGAGAGAAGAAAAAGGAAGGAAGGAAGGAAGGAAAAAGGAAACAAAACTTGTCACTATGGCACAGCATATAATCCCAGAATTTGGCAGGTAAAGGCAGAGGAATCTGAAACTGAAGGTCTTCCTACACTACACAGTGAGTTTGAGGCCAGCGTGGGTTAGAGAGCCTATCTTAACCACTAGTCAACCAGCCAACAACAATGATCAAATATCAATTCTAGAAGTTAAAACAAAATAAATAAAATCTGACCTTAAGGAGCAAAAAGAGATGCAGTATAAGAACAGAGAGGAAACTGGACACACAGAACGGTCCTGAGAAATCGAGGGCTCTCCAGCTCTGCTTTGTTCTGATTTATACATCATCTCTCCAGTTCTCCTGAGGTCACAGGGAGTAAACGTCTCATCCACATCTGTGCTTTTTTCCCCCTTCATTTAATTAATTAATTTAAAGGCGATCAGATGAATGTCATGATCAGAGGACATGGGTTCAGGTATCAATCTAAAGTTGTTAGGATCAGCAGCAAGTACCTTTACTTGCCTGTCCATTTGTCATGACTGATCCCTCAAGCATTTCTTTTTCTTTTTCTTCCTTCCTTCCTTCCTTCCTTCCTTTCTTTCTTTCTTTCTTTCTTTTTTTTTAAATTTTTTGGTCTTTCCATGGAAAAGTCCACTTAGCCTTCCACTTGGCACACTTGTAAAATGAAGTGACCACTGGGAATCTTTTAAAAGGCACAAGTTCAAAAGTGCTGAAGCAATTAACTTCCTGAGAATAGACTTTTTAAAAAAGTTGCCTCAGGGTAGCTTGCTTGACACAGGCTCTGGAGTGTACATCCCCTTCCTTGATTTATCCATATGAAAAGTGCTGCTCATAGGTCTGCTGGGTAGCTAAGGCCTTCCCCCGTTAATGTGGCCTCCAGGTCAAAGGGTATGGCTTGAGTGGAAGTGCAGCTAGATACAAACTCCCAGAGGTGGGGTGGGATAGGGTCGACAAACCAATACAAATAAAGTAAAAGTCCCTAGATATGCATTGGCATATTAGAATACCATTTTTCCAGGGCTTGTTTGGTCCTGAGAATCCCCCAAGAAGCCTACAAAAAATGAAGATACATAGGTGTTCATCTAATGAGTTGAATTTGCAAGATTAAACTGAAAATCTATAGTTTTTAGATTTTCAAGCCAGGTAGTTTTCATGAACAGACCAGATGTGTGAACATAGTATTGAGGGATATTCATTATTTTGGTCACCAGGCACTTATCCAACAAGCCATTTGGGGGTGGGGGTTTGGAAGAGGGGCTAAAAAGTTACCCCTATCACAGTAATTACCAACTCAGGTTTTGGGGGCTAGAGCTGTATATTGCTCACTGGTACAAGCTCTCTCGCCTACCATAATCAAGCCCCTGCGCTCCATCCTTTAGCACTGCAAAAACAAAGCACCAACAAACTCCCAGGCTTTCTGGCATGAAACCTGGGTCTGACCTGCCAGGAACTGACTGTAGGGTTTTGAGCAAGTTATTCAGTACCTCAGAGCCTCACTTTCATTAACCGAGAAGTGGAGATGATACTGTTTGTATCTTCCTCACTGAGGATTGAGTCACGTATATAGAACTTAGTCCAACACCTCATAAACATCATCATCAACAACATCAACAAAAATGCTCTGTAAATAGGTGCTGTTGATATTTCCCCACACAGAAGTCCAACCGTGTTTGTCCTCAGATGTAAACATGGGTAAATAGAGCTTTGAAAAAGGAAGATCGGGAGAGATGGTTCCAGAAATCTACACATGTATGTAAGTATGGCCACAAGACCCAACGACCACTTGTCTGACTAGACCCAGAAGATGCATCTGTGACTTGTGACATTAAACAAACGGAAGAATTATGTTCATCAAAGTCTGGCTTGAGTTGGATAGTAGGAACCAAAGCAGACAGGGCTTGGACAGCTGGGGTTTTCCTGGGTGCCATCATGGGCTTGAAGTAAAATATGCATGGGCTAGGCATGCTGCTGAACACCTGTAATCCTAACATCTGTGGAGGTAGATGCAGAATCAGGAGCTCAAAATCACCCTCAGCTATACAAGTTCAAGGCCACAACTGGGCTACATGAGCCGAACAAAACCAAGCAACAACGGAAAGCAGGGCATTCCCCCATATAAGGACAAATACCTGCCCTTACTAGTCAGACTGACTACAGACTGAATAGGACACTGTGTTAGCGTTTCCCAAACCCTATAACTAGCCAAGTCTGAGTGGAAGCACCAGCTCTATTGCTTATCTACAGTGTGGCTTTGGGAACTTGTTCTAACTTGTGTTTCTCAGTTTTATTAACTATTAGATGATCACATCAATAGTACTTTCTTTAAAGAACATTGCTAAGGACTTTATTGTTTTATTGTTGTTTTTCTTTTTCTTTTTTTCAAGACAGGGTTTTTCTGTGTAGTCCTGGTTGTCCTGGGATTTACTCTGTAGACCAGGCTGGCATTGAACTTGGAGTTCTGTACGCCTCTGCCTCCTGAGTGCTTGGATTAAAGGTGTGCACTATCACAGTCCAGCTACACCATTAAGGTTTTAAAAGCAAATACCATACAATTAACTTTAGTCACTAGCTATCTTTTACGTTATAATTTTTTTGTAATGTTATCCAGGCTGGTGTTGAACCTGTGGGTCACTGTACCTGGCTTTGTTACCCCGTTAACAGGGATAGATTATAAAATCCTCTCGAAGAACACACACCTCTTTTTCTCTTGTTTCTGCCACACTCCCACAAGCATTGCCCCCAGAGTAAGGAAGGAACAGTCTGCCCATGCAATTATCCACATCCTGTTCCTCCCAACTGTGCTGCTGCTTCCCCGGGTCCCTGGTGTGTGTGTGTGTGTGTGTGTCCACTCTTTCTGTTTGCACAGGTGTCCATGCATTCTTCTAAACCTTCCTCAGAAGCTCGTCTGACTGATCTGTGTCACAGCTTGAGGAAAAGGAACATTTTCTGCAGGTGGACAGGGCAGACAAAGGCATTGAGGGTGGACAGAGAGGAAGGAAGGAAGGAAGGAAGTAAGGATCCAGAATAGGAGAGAGGGTGGAAATGTGTCATGAGGTTCCTCAAAATCTGTAAGTTATGAATCTCATTTTCAGCGAATGACCTCTGGTGATTCACTTCCTTTTATTAGCTGCTGCTCTCCTGTGTCATGAAGGGGAGATGCTTGCATTTTCAAGTAAATAAGCATATAGCAAATCTAGTTTGAGAGAGCCATGAAAACATACATCATATGGGCTATGGTTGCTGTCTTGTTTTTCTTCAGAACAAGACTGCTTAGCAGTTCAGTTCAGAGCTGAACACATTTCCCTAAGACTGACTTCTTGACAGTTTTCAGCAAACCCCGCAGTTTCTCACTTCCTCTTTGAGCCTTTTCTCTAGGCTCTGTCCTTAGCTTCCTCTTAAGCATCCGTGCTACCCAGTATGGGAACCTGAGTACTAAAGACATGCATGCTGGGTAATTGATCCAGGTCCTCTTCAAGAGCTCTTAACTACTGAGCCATCACTCCGGTCCCCCAGTATTCTTGGAGGGCAATATAGTTCTGCCTTACTGTGTTTCAATTAGGGACAAAAGAAATTTGGCCAGAGCTCAAGAATTTCGTGCAGAAGCCTGAGATAATCGGTTCGAGTATAACCACAAATTGGATCAGAGCTTGAAAGAACAAGGAAGTTTAGGGAGTCATAGACCGAACATGAACGAGCCAAGTTGACCTGTGCGTTTCTGTGTTATTGACGACATCGTGTAACCTCAGGATTCAGCCCTTGAGTACTTTGCTTTCCATGAGTAAGGACACAAATATGTGGCTTCCCTCCACCCCTTTTCACAGGCCGTTAGGGACCCAGTAGCTCCACCACCTCCCCTATCACATTACAGGCCCAGACACAGTTAGCTTCACCTTTACCACTAAACACACAGTGGGACAGGGGAGGGGGCCTCAGACTCAAGGATGCAATATGATCAATTTCATGGCCTATTCCCCAGACTGCTGAGGAGTCTGCCAACAAGTTAGGAAGGAGGTTAAAAAAGTTTCATACCGTAGAGTCACAGTTGAGGGGGGTGTGTGGGAGTCAGGGGTGTGGGGGTGAGCAACACATGCAGCTGTCTTTCCCAGCTGCCCAGTTGCTAGGAACTGTGGGCCAAGGACACAGCATCCCCACGTAACTGGAATCCCGAGATGGTCTCCAGCATGACCTGGTCTTTTGGACCAAAATGGACAAATGGAGGGAAGCACTTTAGACAGGAATTGCAGTTTACAAAATTCATCTTTCTGTTTTTAGCACCTGGAACTATGTTGGCACATAGTAGCCCTTCTGCTACTTAATGTATGTAGCTAATGAATGAATGAATGAATGAATGAACACTTTTCACACATAGGCATGATTTCGTCCAATCTCCAAAATAGTGCAAGCGGGACCAATGCTGTTTCATTTTGCAGACGGGAGAACCAAAGTCAAAAGAGTTAAGTGCCTTGTTTAAGTCATTCCACTACAGTACCATACTGAATGTTCTGAGTATAGCAACCCAAGAATATATCCCATGACTCAACATGAACTTCCTTCTGGACCCAGCTAGTAAGAAAATAGCCTTTAAGGGCTAGGCATGATAGCATAGGCTTGTAATCTTAGCACTTGGGAAGTGCAGACTAGAGTGAGTTTAAGGCTAGCCTGGGCTATATAAGACCCTGTCTTAAAATCCAAACCAACGGTTAGCTGTTTTGGACATGGTAGCACATGCCTTTAATTGGATCTCTGAATCCAAGGCCAGCCTGGTCTACATAGGAGTTCAGGACATAAAGGGCTACATAAAGAGACCCCCGTCTCAAACAAAACAGACAGACAGACAAAACACCCAAAACAAACAAACAAAAAACCTAAACCCAAACAAAAGCTTTCAGGGGCTCATTTCCCTGGATAAAGAAGCCAGGCTAGGTTAGACACTGCTCAGTGCGCACCCATACTCCCGCGTCTCCAGCCCTTTTATAAACAGAGCCTACAAAAGAGCTCTTCTATTAGTCTACGTTGCCACATCTGATTCAGTAGGTCTGCACTCCTGAGATACAAAAGCCAGTGTTGGTGACTTCCCACTTGGAGTCAAGAAAATAATGAAATCATATGCATTTGCTTCCTTATTTCTCACTCTCAACAGAAACTTCAGGCAGTTTAGACCACAAAGGAAGTTCCTGGAATTCAGGCAAGCAAGTAACGTGCATAGCATGGGCATCCTAAAAAAGAAAAGAAAAGAAAAGAAAAAGAAAAGTGTTTCTGGAAGGAGGTCTCCAGAATAGATAGGAAGGCTTGAGGCAAACACCTGGGTGGAATATTTTATACCACCTACCTGAACATCCTAATTATCTGGCTTCTCTCTTCGCAGCATTCTGCTGCTTTATGGAGATCGTGTGACCCAGAGCCCAGGAGAGAGACACAGGAGAGAGTACCTGGATGCTAGTGCTGCTATCAGCACACATCAACCATGTACCATCCTTTTGCCATGTTTTCCTTGTGTGCTGCTGAATGAGAACACAATTCCAGTCTACATCATAGGGCAGCTCTGAACTGGAAGATGAACTGAAGATGTACTGGAAATGTCTTTAAGTACAAGATAGAAATACCAGACAAAAAGGATGTAAGCCTGTACTATTCCGGGGGGAGGGGGAAGAGAAAGAGAGAGAGAGAGAGAGAGAGAGAGAGAGAGCAATATAATAATCAAACTTATTTACCTTGTATTTCCTACACAATCACCTTTTACAACCTAAGCTAATGCAGAGCTTGATCCTAAGTTGTGTACTCTTCCACTCCCTAACCCAGATAACACATATCAATCATTTGTTGAAAGCAGCAAATATAGAAGTTAAAAGTAACTTCCTAAAATCTACCGTAAGGGTTGAGAGAAACTATTTATGGATACTGATTGATAAGCAATAATATTTGTTATCTTGTAGTTGGGATCAGTTGGAGCCAGTGACTTAATTCCTTGTAGAATTCTGTTAAAAATTTTGTAAAGTATCCATTCCTTCCCCACGTGGTGCTTTCTGTGCTGTTCAATACGTACATAGCAAAGCCCATTGTTACGGACATACCAGCACCACTCACATGTAGAGACATATACAACACACATAGACAGAACAGACAGACACCACTCATGCA
The DNA here is from genome assembly GCA_019843965.1 of Rhynchomys soricoides. Classification (NCBI taxonomy): domain Eukaryota; kingdom Metazoa; phylum Chordata; class Mammalia; order Rodentia; family Muridae; genus Rhynchomys; species Rhynchomys soricoides. The sequence goes on along the minus strand of JADRCH010007660.1, from coordinate 30,322 downwards.
TGCAGCAAACACAACAGACAGACACACAAAGGGGTAGACACAGGGACAAACAAGTTCACAAGACAGCCTCCAGGCAGGCACAAATGCAGATTCATGCAACAGTTGTAAAACATAGTGATCATGAAGTAGAGAATTCAAATTTAGACTTGCACATGGTTAGAAGACTCCCAGGGGAAGTGCCTTTATGTCTTTGTGTCTTTTATATTTATATCTTTCCTTAATGCAATACCAATGCATTATTGGTAACTTGGAGTTAGTCACTAATGTATCTCTCTCTCTCTCTCTCTCTCTCTCTCACACACACACACACACACACACACACACACACACACACACAAAGCGCACCCTTTCAGGATGCCTCAGAGCTTTCTGTTCCTGCTCTCTGTTCTGCATTCACTGATTCACTCACAATAAAGCACCTCTCTGGTTAAGACATGTAGCAAATGATGAGGGAGGAGCGGATATCTACGACCTGTTCTTTGCCCCCAAAGAGTTGAAAGTCTAACACAGACTGCACCAAAAATAATTAGAGATTTCAGAGAGTCTAAAGACTGGCCAGGAGAAAGGCAGTTCTGTGAAGGGTTGGAGGCACAAGGACTGTTCACCCAGGTGAAGATGCGGTAGACGAAGGAGGAAGAGGGCTATCACACGCACTGCATAGCGGTCTCTGTTTGTCCAGGAGGAAATGAGGTCACCCTGCTCTCAAAGAATCAGCATGACAGCCTCCAGCCAAGTAATTCGGAGTCATGAGAGCTGTTGGGGGGGCAACGTGAATCACAGCAGCTTGCTGGGAATTTCCTAATAACTAAACTAGAGTTTCGGGGTAAATCTTCAGGCTGTAACATCTCTGTTTACATTTTGGTCACGTTTGTTTACAATTAATGGCTTCCTAAACCTAACATAACTGGCCACAGTCTTCTAAAGGAAGTATCAAGTTGCCTCTGAGACCTATGGAATCTCTCACTCCGTGGTCCTATGGGTTGCTGGCAGCTCAGCTGCTCGGGAAAACGAATTCTGAAGAACGATGGTCACCTGCCTACCCAAGCTGGGTAGTTAATGTGTATTCTCCCTATCCAGAGGTTGGCATTCTGGGCCTCTGGCTGGGGTAAAATCAAGCAGCCTCCTCCTTCCTACCCCGCCTTCCTACCTCCTGGCATTCTTTTCCAAGGTCTAGGTTGGCAGTAAAATGTTATAGGCTTAGGCTTACAAAGGAAATAAAGGAAAGCTTGGGTGCTAGTGAATTATGAGGACTCAGGCACCTCTCCTATGGAAGGAGCATCAAAATGACCACTAGTCCTTGTCTCTAGGGCACATGTGAAGGTGACTTAACCTTGGAATCCTTTCTGTGCACTTCCTACTATGCCTGAGGGGTGTGTGCATGTGTGCGTGTGTGCACATGAGCAAGAGTGCTTCGTCTTCAAGATGTTCAGGATCTGTCTTTATGTAAACCATTTTATTAGATAAATAATTGGTTCCATCTTAACATGATGATGTTAATGCTGAATACAAATGCATTTACAGTGTGGAATTGGTAGCAGGAGAGATGGCTCAGCTATTAAAGGCTAGGCTCACAACCAAAAGTAAAGTGTGTAATTATTTTTTAAGGATGGCTGATATGGGGACTGCTTAAAGTTTTAAAACGTGTGAAATAGCATTCAGTGAATAAATATTCCTTTTATCTTGTCCACCAGACCCACAGTCCCTCTACTACAAGGGGAGAGCAGACACACCCACTGTTCCACGTTGATAGCCCACATTAACGAGGTTTGGCTAGTCCCTAGCTTTTTTTTCTATCCTGTTACAATTTACTGTTCACATTAATAAGACTCTCGATTGAGCACTCACTGCTCTTCCAGAGGTCCTGAGTTCAATTCCCAGCAACCACATGGTGGCTCACAACCATCTGTAATGGGATCCAGTAGATACTCTTTTCTGGTGTGTCTGAAGAGAGGACAGTGTACTCACATACATAAATAAACCTTAAAAAAAGACTCCCCACCCCCAATTGCTTATTTGTGTTTGTGTGCAACCATAATACCACTGAGATATGCACTCAGTCCTGTTCTATGATCTGAGTGTGTATTGGTTGTATCCTTTTCCAGATGAATAAATGGATTGTTCATTATAGGCATTTTTCAAAAGACCCATCGACACTTCCACCACCCAATAGCAGCCGGTGCCCCATGATTTTGCTCTCATAATCCTATCATATAGTAACCTTTATTGTTTTTTTTTTTTAAATCATAATTATTTTTGAGGATTTCATTAGGCTGGGCTTGAACTCACAGAGATCCACCCTCCTCTTCCTCCCTAGTGTTTGGATTAAAGGCGTGTGCTATTATGTCTGGCCCTCACCATAATTTCTAAAGCCATCTTTCAAAGACTGGCCTTAAACCAAGCAGCAAATCTGAATAAAATCTGATCTTGCCTTTCACCCTCTGATGACACTATTACACTCCATGGCTACAAACTTCACTCTTGTCTTGTGATTAACTGGTTGTGGTAGTGACATTTGGGGACGCAGCATTTGACAAGTGGGAACCTTTGTTAGTAGGTATTTTTTGTCGTGAAGGAACTTCGAATTATACCCCTCTATCAGACATTTGAATCAGTGTTGTAGGCAGATAGGGGGTCAAAGGTGGACAAATTGGAGAAGAACTGATTAAGCCACTAAGGAAAAGGCTTGAGATCAGTGAGCCAATGGCTGGAGCGCTGTCACCACGCTACACTGGGGCAGCACTAGGTGAATGAAAGAAGGGAAGAATGTAAAACCGCCGGATCCCTCGGTTTAGACGGAAATCCCGTGACTTCGTCAAAGTTGGGAAGCAAGCGCGGTCCAGTTGCGGTGGGATGCAGGAAAAGGAAGAGAGAGAGGGAGGGAGGGAGAGAGGGAGGGAGGGAGGGAAGAAGGGGGGGAGGGAGAGAGAGAGAGAAAGAGAGAACCGCCCTCCAGCAAACCTGGGCGGGGCCAGGGCTCGGGCGGGCCCTAATAAAGGGCGAGCAGAGCTGAGCAGAGCCGGGAGCCCCAGAGCACTGTCATCCATCCAGTCCCTGCGAGTCTGCCGGCGCCCTTCCGCTGCAGTCACCGGTGAGTGCTGTTGGTCTGAAGCAAGCCTGGCGGCATGAGGCAGGCAGAGCTCCCACATGCCTCCCTTCCTCCTGTCTTGGCTGGCCGAACTGAGGGCAAGGTCACCACTCCAGCCCTTTGCGTCCCTCTACAGAGAAATTCCATGCTGTTGTGCGGGTTCAGAGCCCGTAAAGGAGAGAGACTGCACGGCGTGAGGAACCTGGTCACTGTTGGCTTGCTCCGCAGGAGACCTGGAGTGTCTTCCCTTGACCTGTAGTAACTCTGCCTACAAGAAGCCTCTCTGCTTCTTGCCCTGACTTCTCCTTCCTTTGCAGAACTGCTGTCTAGAGCCCAGCGGCACTACCATGAAAGTCTGGCTGGCGAGCCTGTTCCTCTGCGCCTTGGTGGTGAAAAACTCTGAAGTGAGTGGTCTCGCTGCTTTGGCAGCGTCAGGAAGGGGGCATGCAGGACCCCTTAAGCAGCATCAGGGGAAAAGAGGGGCTGCACGGGGAGCTTAGGCATCAAAGGCAGGTCCAGGCTTTCCCAGGAAACAGGACAATGTGTCAGCGAGGGCTTGGGCACCCAAGAGGTTTGCACTATCTGGCAAGGGAGGAAGAAGCCAGGGGAGTGCCTTAGCCCAAGGGCACCTGGTTTGTGTGAAGTTTGCTTGAGTCAGTTTATGTCTGGGTACTGGAAACCCATGGCCTTCATTTGGAGAACTGGCTAGTAATATACAGAAAGGGGAGAGACAGACAAGGTGTGTGTGGGGGGGGAGAGAATAAGAATGAATATGAATCAAATCAATGGAAGGGAGAATAGATTTTGAGGTCATGACCTGTTTATCCTGAACATGGATTCTCTAGAGCATATCACCTCTGATGACTCCCACCTTCATCTCTTGCAGGGTGGCAGTGAACTTGGAGCTTCTGATGAATGTGAGTATCTGGTTCTTTGCACAATAGTTGGCTACACAGATACCCTGGGAAAAGCTTAGGAGACACCCTCCCTGTCCCTGCTGAGAGGCTCCCCCCTTGATCCTTGCTTACCCTCCTTTGCATTTGCTAGCAAACTGTGGCTGTCAGAATGGAGGCATCTGTGTGTCCTACAAGTACTTCTCCAGCATTCGACGATGCAGCTGCCCAAGGAAATTCCAAGGGGAGCACTGTGAGATAGGTATGAGAATTTGGACTCAGAATGGGGAAGGGGGGAGGACCAGAGATCTCAAAACAGGGAAAGATGGGTGGGATGCAGAAGCAGACAGAAGCTGGGCTTGGTGGTGTAGGTCTGTGAGCCCAGCACTTAAGAGGAGACTGAAGCCTAGGCTGTCTCAAAAGGCTGGTGAGGCTAGAGAGACGGCTTAGTGATTAAGAATACTGGCTGCTCTTCCGGATGGCCTATAGTTTGATTTTAGCACCCACATAGGTGGGTTACAACCATCTGTACCCCTAGTCCCAGGGGATCTGATGCCCTCTTCTGACCTCTTCCAACCCCAGTCATGTCCATGGTGCACAGATATACACGTAGGAAAAACACTCATACATATAAAATAGCAAATAAATAAATAAATAACAGGCAGCAGAAGTTGGGAGTCACACACGCACATGCATGGGCATGCACACACACACACACACACACACACACCCCACTCAGGGTCTCATGAAGCAGTGGCTATACAAGTGTGAAGAAAGGGTGGATCTTCCTAATGTCACCTACGAAATGCCTGTCCAAACTTCCCCCTTTTTCTAATTCTCTGTACTCCTCAAATCATTTCTAGATACATCAAAAACCTGCTATCATGGAAATGGTCAATCTTACAGAGGAAAGGCCAACACTGATACCAAAGGCCGACCCTGCCTAGCCTGGAATGCGCCTGCTGTCCTTCAGAAAACCTACAATGCCTACAGACCTGATGCTCTTAGCCTAGGCCTGGGGAAACACAATTACTGCAGGTAGGTGGTGACTGAGCACCAAGAATCCTTCCTGGGGGGGATAGGGAGATGGCTCAGCAGTTAAGAGCACAGGCTGCTTTTCCAGAGCACCTAGGTTCAATTCCCAGCATCTACAGGGCAGCTCATGATAGTCTTTAACACCAGTCCTAGAGGATCCAATGCCCCCTTCTGGCCTCATTGAGCAGGCATGCACTGGCATAAATACAGGAAAACATACACATTAAAAACAACAATGGCCTCTTAGAAACCTATGTTACCAGCCCCTGGTATATTGGAATGGGAATGCTGGCACAAGAATCCAGGTCTCTAGTTGAGCCTTCACTGGAAGGGAGGATGCAGAGAAGACATTCTGGTTTGGAATGATATTCCCTATCCCTTTGTGTTACCAGGAACCCTGACAACCAGAGGCGGCCCTGGTGCTATGTGCAGATCGGCCTAAAGCAGTTTGTCCAAGAATGCATGGTGCATGACTGCTCTCTTAGTGAGTATCACTGACTGCTTATGACAATGGGGTAGACAGAGACAAACTCGTGTTGTCATTACAGGAGGGATGAGAAATGACGTTTGCCGTAGTAGGAGTCTTCATCTCTGCTGTCTCCCCCCAAACATGCATCTCTTTCTTTTCTAGGCAAAAAGCCTTCTTCTTCTGTAGACCAAAATGGTTTCCAGTGTGGCCAGAAGGCTCTAAGGCCCCGCTTTAAGATTGTTGGGGGAGAATTTACTGTCATTGAGAACCAGCCCTGGTTTGCAGCCATCTACCAGAAGAACAAGGGAGGAGGCCCTCCCTCCTTTAAATGTGGTGGGAGTCTCATCAGTCCTTGCTGGGTGGCCAGCGCCACACACTGCTTCATGTACGTACATCCCTCTGTCTCTTCTCTCTGACCCTTCCATTCCACCCTAAGAATGTCTCTTTCTCCCTCCCTATGGAAGATTACACTGTCATTCTCCTGCTAAGCCTCTAACCATGCAGCTTGTGGTCTTGGGTACAAGTAACACTTTGAAGCCTCTGGTGTGGAGCAGAGAGAGTGACAGGACTTTGTGAGACCAGGCTGACATGTCTCATTTCTCACAGTCATCTCCCAAAGAAGGAAAACTACGTTGTCTACCTGGGTCAGTCGAGGCGGAACTCCTACAATCTCGGAGAGATGAAATTTGAAGTGGAGCAGCTCATCTTGCACGAAGACTTTAGTGATGAAACCCTGGCCTTCCATAATGATATTGGTGAGCAGAAAGCTTAGTTACCAGAAAGATGATGGCCAGCAAAAGGCTAAAGTAGTGGTGGGAATTGTTGGGGGAGCTTGAAGTCCTGGATTTATATGATGAGATGGATGAGGAAGAGTTCAGAGTGAAACACATGAGAAGCTGAGGGGTGTGGGGCTCCTCTGTGGAGACCTTGAACTTCCCAAGCAGATTCTTCTAAGTGGGAAGAATCCCGTTGGCATACAGCTTAGGCTGGGAATGCCCTGTTTGTAGGATGGATGCTGCTTCTCTGTATACCAGAATATAGAATATAGAATATAGAATTTGTAAAGCAAAGCCTTGGCTGGATTTCAGCTCAGCTCCCTCAGCAGGAAACAACCTGTTCAGCTGTATATGGTGGAATTTGTTGCCTGAACATCTGCCATCCGCTGAAATAAAGCATTTGGAGAATGTGGTAGGGGAGGCTTCTGGGTGACAACATACCAGCAGACCTTGGATGCTCTATGACTCCCATGTCATGAATATAGATCAGTGCTCGGTATTTGCAGGGGAGAGACCGTCTGACTTGGTGGTAATCTTTTCCCTTTGACCTTTCCCTTCCCCAGCCTTGCTGAAGATACGTACCAGCACGGGCCAATGTGCACAGCCATCCAGGTCCATACAGACCATTTGCCTGCCCCCAAGGTTTGGTGATGCCCCATTTGGTTCAGACTGTGAGATCACTGGCTTCGGACAAGAGAGTTACAGTAAGTGACAGCTGAAGCTGACTGAGGGGGATCTGGGGGAGTGTTATGGTCCAGAGCAAACATCAGAGGAAGACTGGAGACAGGATTGGGAGTGTTATGGAGGTCCGGCGATAGAGTGGGGGTGATGGGCAACCAAGTCAAACAGGGTGTGAACAATTAGGAGTGGAGTAAAAGGCTCAGATTGGAGGAAAATAAAAAGAACTTTCCATAGCTGGGATATGGGGTTCTTTTCCTTCACCCTTGCAGAGAGTCTCATTTATAAACACATCTTAATGCAAACATCTGTTTCTTCCATCTAGCTGACTATCTCTATCCAAAGAACCTGAAAATGTCGGTCGTAAAGCTTATTTCTCACGAAGAGTGTAAGCAGCCCCACTACTACGGCTCTGAAATTAATTATAAAATGCTGTGTGCTGCTGACCCAGAGTGGAAAACAGATTCCTGCATGGTGAGACTTCCAAGCATCCTTCTTTGTTACCCCCAAACTCTCCTGAGCTCTTGGATTTGATCTGACAGCTCCGGGGAGCCTCTTTTCAACCAACAATCTTAAGAATCAAGGACGTAGGTCTTTGGGAGTTGTGCCAACACTTATAGGTTCAAACATTTGGCATGCACCCCTGTGCTATGCACTTTAGACTAAAAGGGACCAAGACTGTTAAAAAATAATCCAGACATGGTAGAGCACACCTATAACCTTAGCACTCCTAGCACTTTGGAAGTTGAGACAGGAGGATCATGAGTTCAAGGCCAGCCTAAACTACATAGTGAGAATTCAAGGCCTGTGCTACATAGCAAGATCCTGTCTCAAATAAAACAAGGAAAACACAAACCATGAAAACCAAGACAATAACAACAACAAAGGGATGGGTGCCTAGCTCGGTGGTATAGTGCTTGCTTTCTATGCTCAAAATCCTGAGCTTACGTCTCAACTCAGGGATTGGAGATCATAAGAAAAACTAAGAATCTAGGGACGTGGCGTAGTTGGTAGAGTGCTTACCAAGCATGAATGACGCCCTGGATCCAATCTCCAGCACTTTGTGTCATGACCCACATCTGTAATATCAGCCCTTGAGGGGATCAGAATCAGTTTACAAGTTCTTCAGCTACATAGTGAGTTCAAAGACAGCCTGAAATACATGGGATTATGAGACTCTGTCCCAGTCTCAAAAACATAACCAACCAACCAAGCAACCACCACCACCACCACCAACAACAACCAGATACTATTCACATCATTGTTCAGGATCATTGTGAATTACAAAAGATCAGGTAGGAAAGGAAGAGTCTTAAAGAGAATATGAATTGGTAGATAAAGAGATGGAAGGAAAAAGGAAGCATGCTTCAGTTGGGAAAACCAACGCTGAGACTGAGCATTCTGTGTTCCAAGGTGAGAGATAGCAGGGTGTGGGAAAGGGCTAAAGAGTGGGAGAGGAAAGCTAAGTAAGACTTTTACTTTCAGAGTTGTGAATGTCTCTGACCCTAGGAACCCTCTCCCTGTTCTCTCAGACGTGGCTGGGTGGCGGCCCTTTCCTCACTTCTTCTAGAGCTCACCTCTTTTATCTTTGGCTTCCCAGGGAGATTCTGGAGGACCTCTTATCTGTAACATTGATGGCCGCCCAACTCTGAGTGGGATTGTGAGCTGGGGCCGAGGATGTGCAGAGGAAAACAAGCCCGGAGTCTACACGAGAGTCTCATACTTCCTGAGCTGGATTCAATCCCACATTGGAGAAGAGAATGGCCTAGCCTTCTGATGGCCCCCAGGTAGCTGAGGGAAGAAACAGATGGGTCACTCATTCCCATGCTGACCGTCCTTTCTGCAGCAGGGTCGTCTCCATCAAATGGAGGGAAGAAGCTGAAAAAGACAGGCTCTGCATTGATCCTTTGCTTGAGCTGCCCACCAGGGTGAGCACCAATAGCATTACCCTCAGACACAGGCCTGGGTGCTGGCCATCCAGACTCTCCCGACCAGGATGGAAAGTTGGTCCTGACTCAGGATGATATAGACCAGGAGTTTACTTTTTATGGACTAAAGCCATCTGCAGTTTAAAAAAATATCTCCTGTGCAAGTGTAGGCGTAGAGTTGGTTCCCCTAATGGGTCATTCATGAGGTCTGCTGTTGGGAAATAAATGGTTTCCCAATTAGGAAGTGTAACAGCTGAGGTATTATGAGAACAGTAGTTTGAGGAGTAGAGACACTAATGGCTTGAGGGAGCAGCTCTAGCATCCCATGAATGGATCAGGAAATATTATATATGTGTGCATGTTTGTTCACTGTGCACGGGCTGTGAGTATAAGCCTGAGGAAAAGTTGGTATATTCCTGTACCGAACTGCAAGACTAGGTATTTCCTTAACTCCAGACTGTGATGCGGGGCCATTTGGTCTTCCATGTGATGCTCCACCTGAATGTATCATTCCCGGGCATGACCCGTGACTAGCACTAAATGTCTGTTTCACTTTTTACATAGATGTCCACTTCTTGGCCAGTTATCTTTTTTTACTAATTAGTCTAGTTCATCCAATCCTCACTGGGTGGGGTAAGGACCACTCCTATATACTTAATATTTAATAATTATGTTCTGCTATTTTTATTTATATCTATTTTTATAATTCTGAGTAAAGGTGATCAATAAAATGTGATTTTTCTGAAGATTCTGGTTTCTCTATGGTTCTTGTATGAGAGGGAAGAGGGGGACATTAAAAGGAAGAAACTAACAGGGGTCACATGCATCTTAGTGTCATTTGGGGTTTGCTTGGACTCTTCATGGATAAGAATGCTTGGATGAGGGAAAACTGCTAATCCAAGCCAGGCATGGTATTCCTAGTCCACCTAAAGGCTAAATGGAGATTGGTGTAAATTCAAGGTCAGCCTGGATTAAGTGGTGATTTCAAGGCCAGCTAGGCTACATAGCAAGACATTGTCTTTAAAAAAAATACACAAAGAAAGAAAAGAAAAAAATCTGATTCAAACAAAACAGCACCGTGGGTGCCGAAGACACGGTCAGGTAATGAAGTACTTGTGTTCACTGCTCTTGCAGAGGGCTGGAGTTTGGTTCCCTGCACCCACTTCAGGTGGCTGAAACTACTTGTAAGTCTTCTGACCTCTGTAGGCACCAGCGCCCATGCACACACGCAGATGATTAAAAATAAGTCTTACAAAAGAAAACATGAAAATATCAGTGTGAGTGGGAATCATGTCTCCTGCCTGTTATCCCAGCAAGTGAGAGGCTGAGGCAGGAGGACTCCTATGAGTTTGAAGCCAATTTTGCTACAAAGTTTTAGTCTTAAAACAAACAAAATAAAACAAAAAGTTCGGTGGTAGTGGCATGCCTTTAATCCCAACAGAGGTAGAGGTTGGAGGCCTGCCTCATCTACAGAGTGAGTTCAGGATAGCCAGGGGCTACATAGAGAAACCTTGTCTCTAAATAATAGTAATAATAATAATAATAACAACAACAACAACAACAACAACAACAATAACAACGACAACGTCAACAACAACAACAACAACAACAACTAATCCAAACCATTGTGAATCCGGAATTCCAGAAAGAGCAAACATAATTTTTCATCATCTGTGTGTGGGCTGATGCTGTTTCCTCTGTTTTAATGAAGCATATCTGTACTTCATGTGGCCTCGGGAAGGTACAGTCAGGAGAGTTCCAGGGTCGGCCTTCATAGCACCTAAATTACAAAACAGGTCACAGACCTACGGCTTGGTAAGTGGTGTTCGGGTTGAGCTGCAGCTCACAGTTGTTTCCTCAGCCTGGTGCTATTGCGCCCTGTACCTCTTCTATTATTTATTTATTTTCGAGATGGTGGCTCACTGTAGAGCCCTGGATGGCTTGGAACTCAATATGTAGACCAGGCTTGTCTTCCCCGTCTGAGACCAGGGATTAAAGGCAGTGTGTTTCTTTTATAGCTGTATACAGTGGTTTATTATTATTTTATTAATTTTGGTACCGAGAATTGAACCTTCTATTTTAGGCTACATTCACCTTTTTCTTTTATGTCTTTCATTTTGAGGTAAGGTCTTACTAAATTACAACTCACTCTGTAGCCCAGGCAGACTTTAAATCTGTGATTCTCCTGCTTTAGCCGCCTAAGTAGCAGCACTGAGATACAGGCCTGTTCTACTAGGCCCCACTCACCGTGAGTCTCGTGAGGCTTAGCTGAATCACATTCTCTCTACACTGCTCCCCACAAATCCTTGGGCTGACCTCTGCCAAGAACATTTGCAGCAGTGAAAACTGTTGATCCCCAACACCCCCCTACATATGTGACATCCAGGGGACACAAAATATAATTTCCCCTGATCCACATGTGGGGCTAGTGCTGTATTCTCTTGTGTGTCGATGTCATGCATTGCTGTCTGTAAGAGCAGGGAACGAAAGCTGGATATCTTAATGGGGTAATCACATAATTTGAATCAAACATCAGGTTCTAAGAACTGAGACATACATAGAAAGCAGGCAGAAAGATATAATTAGATGCTAAAATATTGGAATTTCCAAGTCACGCTTATGAGTTTTGGCAGTGTTTCCTAACAGTCACCTGAGAAACTTTAGACAATATCTACATACCTATACCCCACCTGTTAGATTATGATTCTGGTCAGGGCTACTGCCAGGGCTTGTGACTTTAGGAAAAAGCTTACTAGGTGTTTTTGATACGCACCACTGACTGAGAACCTCACTCAGACAGCGATCAGTCAGAATCCATGAAGGACCCAGAAAATTCAAGACATGATCTTCATGAGTTCTTTGCATGAACAGCCTGTTTTCTGAGTGGAGTTTTGAGCATGCGAAGTTTCCTGGGTATTCTGCGGATCCCTGAGCTTTTAATCTCATGACTAGCACTTTTTTCCCCCACACGGTGCAGCTGTGTTTCAGAATGTGTTTTGCAATCAGGTGTCTTGAACTAGAATCCTGGCTTTTACCACTAGCTATGTGACTTGGAAAAGACCAAAGACCATTAGCTTCTGTGACCCCGCCCATGTTTTCTCCATCAGAGGGGGGTGGAGGGAGAGAGATGGAGGAAGGAGGGAGGGAGGGAGGGAGGGAGAGAGAGAGAGAGAGAGAGAGAGAGAGAGAGAGAGAGAATTGGTGAGAAAGCTCTCACTGGGCAAAGGCACTAGCTATTAAGCCTGACAACCTCAGAAGTTTGATCTCCAGAACCCACATGGTAAAAAGAAAGAAATGATGCCTGAAGGTTGTCCATTGTCTTCAAGTTAGTGTTGTGGCACTCTACAGAGAGAGACAGAGACAGAGAGAGAGAGCACTTTCACAAAGCCTAGTAAGTATCTCAGGGTTTAATAGAATCCCTTCCTATCTCCCATCCCAGAATTGTGCGAGTGTTTGCGGGAGCAGAGATTTGCTGGGAAAGAAAGGACATGACTAGAATTTAGGGGCCCAGCCCAGGCTGAGCTGCTGTTCAGCGGCTTCACTTCTTCCCCAGGGGCCAAGGAAGATCTTGTTCAGACTTGAGCAGCCCCAGCAGCATCAGGACTCCCAGACACTGAAAACAGGAAGTAAGAGCCCCGCTGGCCAGTTGAGCAAGGAGGCTGCTAACAGTCTGCAGATTTTTTTCTCAGCCCCCACCTCTACCCTCAGCTGTCTTCCTGAAGCTCTAGCTACCTCCCCAATAACTGTTTTAGGGCTCTCGATCCTGATTTAATCCTTTCCCTCATTCCAGGAAGAGGATACTGAGCTATTTGTAGCCCTACTTTACAGTAGAAGAAGCAGAGCCTGAGTGTGGCAAACGCAACTCCAAGTGCAGAGTCGGGCTTGAACTCAGGCAGCTGGCTCCATACTCCGTGAGCTCAATATAAGGAGAGCACACTCAGTCACCGGCTTAAAGAACAACTTCACCCTGATAAAGCAACCTCAGCCTTTTCTGCCGAAATCTAGTTTCACCGAGGTGGTTTCTGTTTTCACCAGAATCCTTCCTTTTGAAATATATTCTATGGCCAATTCAATGATCAGAACTCAACCTGATTTCCATACACCCCGTGTCTTTCCCAAGCCAGCACTGTACAAGAGCCACACCCCTGCACACTCATTTCCATTGAGTGCACCTTCCTTCCTAGCAGGAAACATCTGAGCTCTTCCTTGAACAGACACAGTGTGAAGTTGTTGAGTGTTTGAATGAACAGCTCTGCTGAGATGCAGTTCATACACTATACAGTTCATCCGTTTAAAGCACACAACTTGGTGATTTTTAGCATATTTACAGAGTTGGGCAATGGAACAACTAATTTAGTATATTTTCATCATTTCACAGAGAAAACCTGAACCAATGAGTCAACTGCTTCCTTTCCCTTCCTAGGTCCACAGCCCTAGGTAGCCTCTTTCTGTCCCTGTGGGTTTGCCAATTCTGGCCACGTCACAAAACAGAACTATATAAAACACGGCCTTGCCTCGTTCAATGTGCACCATGCTTTCAAGTTTCATCCATCCTGTAGCATGTGTCAATGTGCACCATGCTTTCAAGTTTCATCCATCCTGTAGCATGTGTCAATGTTGCTAAGTTTTAAATAACAAATTGGAAGAAGAGATGGTTTAGAATCCTTTCTGATCTTGCGGTCACATTGAGATTCAGCAAACATCTTTCTTTCCTTTCTTCTTCCCTCCCTCCTTCGTTTTCTTTTCTTCTCCTTCTTCCTTCTTCTCCCCCAGGTCCTGTTCTTTTTCAAGACACAGTCTGGCTGTGTGGTTGAGTCTGGCTAGGAACTTACAGTGTAGCTTAGGTTGGCTTTCAACTCAGGATCCTTCTGCTCCTGCCTCCCAAGTACTGGGTCTTTCTTTTAATTTTTTTTTAACTTTTATTTTACATGTGTGAATTTTTGCCTGCATGTATGTAAGTACCATGTGCATGTTGCACCCATGAGTCTAGAAGAGAGTGTCAGCTCCCTGAAACTGAAACAGATGGCTGTGAGCTGTCATGTGCACGCTGGCAACCAAACCAGGGTCCCTTGCAGAAGCATCACCTAAGTAAGGGGCCACTTCTCAAGTGCTCTTCTTCTTCCTCCTCTTCCTCTTCTTCCTCCTCCTCTTCTTCCTCCTCCTCCTCTTCTTCTTCTTCCTCCTCCTCTTCCTCTTCTTCCTCCTC
>JADRCH010007660.1:0-16242 GCA_019843965.1 Rhynchomys soricoides | reverse complement strand
CTTCTCTCTTAGTACACATATGCCAGGCATTCTTAGATGCTGGGGATATAAGAACAGTCAGGCCAATCCTTATGGTTAAGGAGCTAACAACTTGAGAAAGGAAAGAGAACCTTGACCTCAATTTAATGAGATAGTAATTGCAACAGAAGTATGTATAAAATGCAAAGTGCATGACAATAAGATAACAGAGCTCTTCATTCTGTCTTGGGAGTCAAGAAAGCTTTATAGAGGAGATAATATTTCACTTAGTTCTTTAAAGATGTTCAAAATTTGCCAAATAAAGAGGAAAGGAGGCCTGGGGAAGACTATGGAGGCATGACAAAGCAGGGTGTTCTCAGGACATGCAAATAGTCCATAATGGCAGATCCAAGAATCCGAGTGGCCATAGGTAGAGGAGGCAGATGGAGGTAAAGGAGCTGGTGGGATCCAGTGGGTGACGGTTCTTACGAGAACTGCTGCTCTGCAGTGCACACCATCCCCTCAATGCTTACGTGTAGTAGCTTCTGTCTTAAGACATAAAAACCCTCAGGTGGTCTCTCTTCACCTTCCTCTCTCCACCTGATGAACCCTGAGTCACAGGGTCAGCACTTGTGAGAACCCTCCTTCCTCTAGGAACCTGCCAAAATGTTGGTACTGGGAAGTTGCTAGTTAAACATTTTGGGCATCACATCTTGTTTTCAGATACTACTTTTTCAAAGTCTCAAAAGCTAATTAAGGACCAGGGGCCATAACTTCCTTTCTTTGTGGGTTTGCACATACATGTGTGTGCTTGTCGCAGCCTTCGTGGGGAGTCACAGGACAACTCATGACTGTCATCTCTCTTCTTTCCCAATGTGGATAGCAGGGATTGAACTCATGTCTTGGCAAGAAGGTCCTCTACCCACTGAACCATCCTGCTGGCTCTTAATTTTTATTAACTAAGAATTCCTATTCGGATGTAAAAAGAACTACAAAAATAAAATAATCTCATAGTATTCAGTCATTGTTAACTTCTCTGGCTTTGGGTTTCCTTTTCTATTTAACCATCTCTACTTGACTCTGAATATTTGGCTCCCCAAAACCAGGTACTAAATAATCCTTTCTTGTTCCTAACCTAAACTTTCTCTAAGGAAATCTTACTTGTGCTCAGGCTAAAATCACCACCAACAGATGCCTCACACTGCTTGCCAGACTTCCAAAGGACAATCCCTCATTTTCTGTTGTCTACTTGGCACCCTGGTTGATCGGCACACATAGCCACCTCAAAGCCAGCTTTCATTGTTCTCAGTTCCAATGTAGACTTCTTCCACTGATCTCTGGCATGATAGTCCACAGCTGCATGATTATGCAAGCCAGAAATCTTGCTGTTAGCTCTCTGCTCCTATCTCCTAATCTTATCTATTACAAAATCCTAGGGATTTGCCCAATAGCTCTAGAAACTTTCCATCCCCCCCCCTTTTTTTGGGTGGGGACAGGGTCTTATGTAGTCCAGGATAGTCTTGAATTCACTGTACAACTGAACATTCTCTTGCTTCTGCCTCCCAAGTGCTGAGATTATAGGCATGTGCTACCATGTCTGGCTTATGAGGTGCTGCGGAGCAAAGTGATCTACTTCTCTCCATCTCCACCCCACCATTAGCTGAGGCCAAGCTGCCCTCCGCTCTTGCCTGCTGGATGTCACAGCCTCCCATCCACCTTCCTCCACTGCTCACTTGAACAGAGGAAGCACCTGAAGTGTGCATTTGCTTACTGACTATCATGCTCTTCACAGCTCCCTACTTCTGACTCAGAACCCTCCCTCCCCCCTAATCCCCCCCTCCCTTCCTCCACCACTGTCTTATTGTCAATTCCTGCTACCATGGTTCTTGTACTTGATGCTTCTACTTTCTGGGACATTCTTCCTGACATTCTGAGGTTCTTCATACTTTCAAGATTATTTATTCCTAGAACTCAATCCAGGAATAAATAACCCTGACCAGGTTGGCCTCAAACTCCCAGAGATCCACCTGCCTCTGTCTCTTGAGCACCGGAATTAAAGCCATGTGCCACCACTGTCCTACATCCAAGATTATTTTTTCTAGGCTACTGTACCTACACAAAATCCTCTTTCTCTGTTTATAGTTTTACTGTGCCATGTCCCCCTCTCTGATGCACTAGTCACTGTTTTAATTTTTTATTTGCTATATCATTAGT
Source organism: Rhynchomys soricoides (assembly GCA_019843965.1). Classification (NCBI taxonomy): domain Eukaryota; kingdom Metazoa; phylum Chordata; class Mammalia; order Rodentia; family Muridae; genus Rhynchomys; species Rhynchomys soricoides. Next base: position 14,070 of record JADRCH010007660.1, on the reverse strand, counting down.
TGATTAACATGTGTGCTTTTCTCCCACTAAATTATATACTTCAGGAGGTCAAGTACACTGCTTTTGATCATCATTGAATATGGCAGACAGCTAATATTTATTGAATAAATGCATTCTGATGTATATGCTACTTTTTAAAAATAATTATATTCACGCTCTACACCTAATTTTATATCTTTTTTCTTAATTATTTTATCACTAGCTTTTTCCTTTAGCATAAGAAATCTCTCTAAGCCAGGCTTAGTGGCATATACCTTTAATTCCAGTACTTCTAAGGCAGAAGCAGGCAGCTATCTGCGAGCTTCAGGACAAACAGGTCTACATAGTAAGTCCCGAGACTGCCAGGGCTTTGTTGTGTACCAAACACAAAACAAAACAAAAAAGAGAGATTTGTTCAAGCTGCATATGCACAGCATGTTGATTACAATGCTCATTCAATTTACCTTTCCTTTCTGAGGCATAGGTAAAGCATGGGACAGTTCTTTGTAAATATCTATGTAAGAGACAGTAGCATTTGCATTTCAAAGGAAATGTGGTTTATTTCTTTCTGGTGCCATCCCCACCCCGCCTTTCTCCTTGCTCCCCCCCCCCCTTTTGTGCCCTTGTTTTGCTTGATAATCTGGTAAGGTCTAAAATAACTAATTAACTTTAATGTTTAATGTCTTACTATCCAAGGATATCTCTCTCTCTCTCTCTCTCTCTCTCTCTCTCTCTCTCTCTCTGTATGTGTGTATATGTGTGTGTGTGTGTGTGTGTGTGTATTGCTAAAAAAAAGTTCAGGCTCGATGACACACACACCTATAATCTCAGCGTTCCTGAGGCAAAGACAAGAAGAAATTCAAGAGTTCTAGGCCATCCTGGACTCTACAAGGCCCTACCTAAAACCAAAACAACCTCTTCTCAAAACAACAATAAAATTCTGCTAAAAGGCAGACATCCTTAGTCCAAGTTATGATGTGGTTATGTTTCTTTCTGGTGCCATCCACACCTCTACCTTTCTACTTGCTTTTCTTTTTCTTGTTTTTGTTGGTATTTCTTGTGCCCTTGTTGTGCTTGATGATCCGGTAAGGTCTAACTCATTAACTCATTAACTTTAAAGTGTTACTAATCCAAGTAGTGTGCTTTCTCTCTCTCTCTCTCTCTCTCTCTCTCTCTCTCTCTCTCTCTCTGTTGCAGAAAAAAAAAAAAGCCAGGCATGATGGTTTGGTATCTTAAAGGGGACTCACAAACTTTTAATTCATTGATTTCTTTTTTACTTACTCACTCAACATTTATGGGAGGTTGGTCAAGGGCCGGGCACTCTACTGTATACTGGGTATAGCAATGAACAGCCTTGCTGAGCTAAGGTCAATCGAGAGAACAAACAAACCATTAAATGGAAGATATTGAGCACTTCAGCATGAGGAAGACATGCAAGACAGGCATGGAGGGCTGAGAGAACAGATTGGAGGAAGCCACCTGGAATGAAACACTGAGGGGCAAACACAGGAAGGAGAAATGGCATTCTGAGCAGAGGGAACATGGTGTACAAAGGTGAAAGAGAAGGCAGCATGGAAAATCCAGGGACTGCAGCTCAGGGGCTAGGACATGGGCGGGCACTGCAGAGGAGGTTTGGTTGAAGGAATGAGCAATTAGGATCTTGAGGGCCCAGAGGACTCTGCAACATGAAAGGATTTGGACTTTATTATGACAGGGAGTCCATCTAAGAACTTGAAGCAGTCTGATCGTTGGGCAGGCAAAACCAGTTTGGGAACTATTTCAATTAGCCTCAAGGGAACTGCAGAGTAAGTGAATCATTACTATGGGGAATGAGGGGGAGGCTGGTACAGTACAGATAAAGGAAGTTTGTGGAGATACAGCAGACCTGATACTGACTTAGAGTGGGAGGAGGAGCTCTATCTTTTGGGTTAAAATCCTGAATTTAGACAGATGAGGATGTTATATTATTTTACAAATGAGAGACTTAGGCTCCACTGTAGGCAGTCTCCTGGAAGTCATATCTAAATAGGTGGTTGGCCAAAGTAGAGTTATGACTGGTGGAACTGGGGGGAGGGACCAGTCTCTCAGGAAAGCTGACATAGTTTATGATCTCTGACCACCCACCTAATTGAAGAATTCCCCAACACCATGGTCACTAAGCCTTGATGCTACCCAAGCTTGCCCGGCCTATGGTTGTTTGTGAAGTATCCAGGGTCATTTCAGCCTTGTGACTACGGTTCTGACTCCAGGAATTCTTCAAAACCTCCTGTCCTGAGATTCTCTGTCAGTAAATTAGTGGATGAGACTCTGGTATGTATACTGAGATCAGCAGATGTTGGCTCTAGTTGCCTTGTGATTTCCTAAAACTGAGAAGTTAAGAGTGTTTCAGCAAATCACATGCACATAATAGATAAGCAGATTCTAGCAAGCAAGCTACAGAAATGCAGCTTGGAGAACTGTTGCTAGTGTCTTCTCATCCCATCCTCCAAATCCTTCCTTTCTGTAGTCTGCCAGTTGCCCAAAATTTTCAATTTTTACATCTCAGCAGGCTCATCTATCTATCTGTCTGTCTGTCTGTCTGTCTGTCTTTATTCTTCTCAAATATGTTACATTCCAACCACAGTTCCCCCTTCCCCTCCTCCTAGTCTGCCACCCTCATCCTCCAATCCATTTCTCCTCTATTGCCCTTCAGAAAAGGGCAGACCTCCCAGGGATATCAACCAAATATGACTTATCAAGTTGCAATAAGACTAGGCACCTCCCTCATATTAAGGCTGGACAAGGCAATCCAGTATGAGGGAAAGGGTCCCAAAAGCTGGCAAAAGAGTCAGAGACAGTCCTAACTCCCACTTTTAGGAGTCTCAAAAGATGACCAAGCTACAAAACCATAACATGTGTGAAGAGAACCTAGCTCAGACCCACACAGGCTCCCTGATTTGTCGGTTCAGTCTCTCTGAGCCCCTGTGTAACTAGGTTAGTTGATTCTGTGGCTTTTCTTGTGCATTCTTGACCCCTCTGGCTCCTATAATCCTTCCTCCCAATCCTCCACAGGACTCCCTGAGCTCTGCCTAATGTTTGGCTATGGAACTCTGTATCTGCTCCTGTCAGTTGCTGGATGAAGTCTCCATGGTCTCTTTGGTGACAATTCTGCTAGAATCTGGTCCCAGCATACTCTGCAGGCAGAACAAACTGTAGGTTGAAGGTTTTGTGGCTGAGTTGGTGCCCCAGTCTCTCTGCTTGAGGCCTTGCCATGTTACAGAAGATGACTGGTTCAGGCTCCGCATCCCACATCACTAGGAATCTTTGCTAGGGTTATTATCAGAGATCCCATGGAATCCATGTACTAGGTTTCCACTTGTCCCTAGATTGCCTCCCAACTTCAGTTGTTTCTCCCAGTATTTTCTCCCTCTCTCCCCTCCACCTCATTCCTCCTGTTCCCAACCTCACTTGCCCCCAGTCCACCTTTGAAATAAATCTTTTCTGTTTCCCCTTCCCTGGGAGATCTTTTCATCCCACCTTAAGTCTTCCTTGTTACTTAGCCTCTCTGGGTCTGTGGACTTTAGCATGAAAGTCTTTTACTTTACAGTTAATATCCATTTATAAGTGAGTATATAGCATGTTTGTCTGTCTGGGTCTGGCTTACCTCACTCAGGATAATATTTTCTAGTTCCATCCATTTGCCTGCAAATTTCAAGATGGCATTGGTTTCTGTTGTTGTTGTTTTGTTTTTGAGACAGGATCTCAGTAGACAAGGCTAGCCTTGAATTCACAGAGATCTGAGACTTACCACTTTCCTCTGCCTCCTAAGTGCTGGAACTAAAGGTGTGCACCACCACCACTCAGTGATGTCATTGTTTTTAACAGTTGAATAATACTCCATTGATTAAGTTTACCACTTTTTCTTTATTTATTCTTCAGTTGAGGGACATCTAGGTTGTTTCCAGTCTCTGGCTATTATGAATAAAGTGACCATGAACGTATTTAGGCAAGTATCCTTGTAATAAGCTGGAGTCCCTTTTTGGTTATATGCCCAGGAGTGGTATAGCTGATTCTTGAGGTAGATTGATTTCCAATTTTCTGAAAAACTATATTGATTTACAGAGTGAATGTACAAGCTCCTCCTTGTTCCACATCCTCTCCAGCATGAGCTGTTACTTATGTTTTTGACAGGTGTGAGATGGAATCTCAAAGTTGTTTTTGATTTTCTCTGCTGGCAAAGGATGTTGACATTTCTTTAAGTGTTTCTTGGCCATTTGAGATTCCTCTGTTGAGAATTCTGTGTTTAGATCTGCACTCCATTTTAATTGGATTATTTAGTTTCTTGAGTTCTTTATTATTAGCCCTCTGTCAGATATAGAATTTGTGAAGATCTTTTTCCATTCTGAACTACAGAGCTGTAGTAATAAAAACCACATGGCACTGGCATAAAAATAGACAGGATGATCAGTGGAATTGAAAGGAAAACCCAGACATGAATCCACACACCTGTGGATGCCCAATTTTTTTTTTCTTTTTTTTATGAAGAAGGTATACCTATACAAGGGGAAAAAAGAAAGCATCTTCAACAAATGGTACTGGTCTAATTGGATGTTGGCATGCAGAAGAATGCAAATAGACCCGTACCTATAACCCTGCACAAAACTCAAGTCCAAGTAGATCAAAGACTTCAATGTAAAACCAGAGACATGAACAGAAGAGAAAGTGGGGGAGTAGTTTTGAATGCATTGGCACAGGAGACAACTTCCTGAACAGAACACCAATATCACCAATAGCACAGGTACTAAGATCAACATTGAATTCGTGACACCTCATGAAACTGAAAACCTCTGTAAAGCAAAGGCCACTGTCAATAGGGCAAAATAATCACATCATTCTCACTCTCCATTGGCCACTCTTGCCATTCCTAGACCCAGAAAACTATCAAAAGTGTTTCAGAATGCTCAATGGTAAAAGGCACCAAAAGTTCTCTCAAAGTCTCCCTAGGTCAAGACCTTCTTACGTACCTCTCTGAGTCTTCTCTCTCTTTGACTGATGTCTCTGATGGCTGAGAAAACCAGGAGAAACAACAGAATGGAGACATTTTGACTAGCAGTTATCTAAAGCAGTAGTTCTAGCTGGGCATGGTGGTGTTATAAGGCTCAGGAATCACCACACAAACCATACGAACACCGATTTCGGTTAAGCTATAATATTTTATTGAACACATACCCTAAGACTGATTGATCAGGACTCAGGAACCTAAATGTGGTACCAGTCTGTTCTCAGAGTAGGCTTTTTATATGAAAAGTCAGATTCAGAAGATCAGAAGACAAGGCAGTACTACATTTTGGCTAACTAGACCAAGTATTATCAGCTAACCTTTAAGCTTTAACCTTTAAGGTCATGAGTGAGATAAGAGGGGTGGTGGACCAGTGGTGAACAGGGGAGTTTCAGAGCACTCAGATTACAGAGACTGAGTACTACACCCAAAGTATGACCTTTTAGGAGAAATTTTTAGTGTCAGCTATGGATAATTACTTCTGGGAAGTGGAGCCTGAGAACCTGAATTTAATTTCACCTTATAAACAAAATGGAGACTGAATACCAAATGGCTACAGTCATTTTAAAGTATCAGGCTTCAACAGGACATACCTATAATCTCAGCACTTTCAAGGGAGAGGAAGGAAGATCAGGCGCTCAAGGTCATTGGCTGTATATGGAGTTCAAGACCAGCTCAAGTTACATGGGATATTCTCAAAAACCAAAAAATATCCATGTGTGATGGTGCATGCCTTTTATTCCAGGACTCAAGAAGTAGAGGCAAGTATAAGTTCTTGTTCCCCCTGGTCTACATTGAGAATTATGGGCTACATACTGAGACACCTTCCCCCTCCCACACTAAATAAATAAACAGAAATATAAGGCATCAACTCTTCAAATCTTCAAATTGTTAACTTCTGTATCACCTGTCGCTTAGGAGCACAAATTATCAGATCCTACCATCGATTTCATAAGTTAAAGACTCTAGAGGTGGGATCCAGCATCTGTGTAGTTTAACAACCCTGAAGGAGCCACTGTTCTGGACTTTAATTCTCAGACTTTGGTAGTATGCAGCCCAACCACTTAATGAGCTTCATTTGATCTTATTCAAAAGGTTGAGCATCGATATACCACTCGGGGAAGCTCATTAAACATAACTTAGTTTTTTTAAAAAAAATCTGAATGGAGCCAGACAGTAGTGGCTCATGCCTTTAATCCTAGCACTTGGGAGATAGAAGCAGACATCAAGGCCAGACATCAAGTCTGGTCTACAGAGTGGGTTCCCAGAAAGCCAGGGCTACACAGAAAAACCTTGTCTGCAAAACCAAACCAAACCAAACCAAAACAAGAACAAGAACAACAAATTGGTTATCTATAGAGGTGGCTCAGGGGCTAAGAGCACTGACTGCCCTTCCAGAGGACCAAAGTTCAATTCCTAGCATCTACATGGCTAACAGCCATCTATAACTCCAGTTCCAGGGAATCCAACACATTTTCCTGGCCTTTTTGGGCATTGTACACATATGGTAAGAAGAAATAAATGAAAATTTTTTAAAACTTAAAAAACAAAACTGGACTGGTATCTGGGAAACTGTATTTTAATTAACTTCTTTAGGCAATTCAGATATTCTTAAATAGTTGAGAATGGTTAATACATTAACTCTTATTCACTGAATCTCAATGTGGTGGGGGACCAGACATAAGAGCTGTGGTAATGTCTCTCAGTGTTCCACTTGTCAGATGATCTGAATTTCTGAGGAGCTTGTTAGGAGAGCAGGGACCTGAGCCTACATCAGATGTACTGAGTAAGACTCTTGGACCTGAATCCTAGGCATCTCTATCCAGAGTATTCCAGATGATATGTCATGTTAATGTCAGACTCTCACAGAGCAACAGGTTGGTATGAGTTTTCAATGCCAGCTACACATCAGAATTACCAGAGGAGGGCTGTAGCAATGGCTCAGTGGTTAAGAGATCTTGCTGCTCTGGCAGAGGACCCAGGTTTGATTCTCAGCACCCACATGGGAGCTCACAGGTGGCTGTATAACTCCATTTCTAGGTGATCCAATGTTCTCTTTTGACCTCCACAGGGTATGCACGTGGTATAGACAAAAATTCAAGTAAAATACTCATACACATAAAATAAACACAGAAACAGAGAAACAGAGAAAGAAGAGGAGAAGGAAGGAGAGGAGGGAAAAAAGAGGAGGAGGAAGAAAGTAATAATCACCAGAGGAAGTGGGGTATGAAGGTGTACATCTTTGATTCCAGCACTCAGGGAGGCTAAGACCAGAGGACCATGAGTTTGAAGCCAGTTTCAACTACATGGTAGGACTACATCTCATCAAATCAAAACAAAACAAATAGGATTCACCTCGGAGCTTTTAAACATTACCTAAAATAAGCTACACCTCAAGAAAGTCTAACTTAATTAGGTCTGAGCTGGAGATTGAATATTTTTTCAAAATCCCCCCCCCCCAATGTGATTTTGATGAATAGAGTTTCACAATCATCAACTAATGGAAGAGGCAGGTATTAGTAGGACTGGGAAGTAGGTGGTAAAAGAGGAAACAATGGGGCTCTAGGTGAGGGTAGCTATAGATTTTCCTTTTGGAAGCCCAGGGAGACAGAAAGGTGGAGGGACTAGTGAGATGGCTCAGTGGATAACCGGTGCTTGCTTCAAAGCTTGGTTACCTGAGTGTAATCCCTAGGACCCACAAGGTGGAAGGAGAGAGCTGACTCCCATAAGCTGGGTTTAACCACTTATGCATGTTACCTGATCCCAGAACTACAAATAAACATTTGAAAACCTAAACACTGGGGCTGGAGAGGTGGATCAGCAGTTAAGAGCTTGTACTGCTTTCCAGTAGACCCAAGTTCAGTTCCCAGAACCCACATTGTGAGGCTCACAACCACCTGTAACTCCAGCTCCCAGGGATCTGACACCTCTTCTGGATTCCACAGGAACCTGCACTCACATGGGCACAAACCCACACACCGACATACACATAATTAAAAAAATAAAAATAAATCTTAAACTAAAAACCCTAAACATTAAATAAAAGAAAGGTGGAAAGGACCTCCAGTGTGAGCAGGCTGGCACATGGTATGAATGGTAAGGGAAAAGCTTAGTATATTAATTTTCTATTGCTACTGTAATACATCACTATAAACTTAGTGACTTCAAATAACACAAATGTCTTATTTTATAATTCTCAAGGTCAAAATCTTTAACTGGATAACAGTGTTGTGCTCCCTTCCAGGAGCTCTTGGGAGAGGGTCAATTCCATCCCTTTTTCTAGCTATAGAGTTTCTTGGCTCAAGACCAACATCACTGATCTTTCCTCTGTTGTTCGTTCTCTCTCTCTCTCTCTCTCTCTGTCTCTGTCTCTCTCTCTCTCTCTGTCTGACATTTCATGTCTTTTTTTCCTTTGAGACAATGTCTCAACTTGTAGCTCTGATGCAGCCAGAGTAGTGTAGAATTTTGTATCTTTCTTTCCCGTCCCAAGGTTATGGACACTTGCCACCGTGCCTGCTCTTTGTTCCCTGTTAAACTTGTGACTACCTTGGCTCCACTCAAGTAATCTAAAATACTATCTCTATCCTTAAGTCCTTGGGGAGATAGCTTTGTGGTTAAAGAGCTTGCCATTTAAGTGGGAAGATCAGAGCCAGCATAATTCCAGAGCTCAGAAGGCTGAGACATGGATTCACCAAACCAAAATGGCTAGCCAGATTAGACATATAGGTGAGTTCTTAGTATAACTGAGAGACACTGTCTTGATGAATAAGGTGGAAAGCAACTGAGCAAGACTTTGGAGACTCTACATTCATGGATACATGTGCATGTACACTCCCATGCATATTTACACCCACACATATCTAAACTTTCTCTCTTTGACACACACACACACACCCCACATATAAATATATGTGAAAGAGAAAAAGGAAGAAAAAGCTTAATCACATCTTCAAATTTCTTTTAGCATATAAACTGACATATTCACAGAACTCGGGGATTCCAAAATGAGAGTGTGGAGTGCCTTCCCACACTTTGCCCTTTACCTCACGAGGCTTCACCTTTGTCTCTTAGAAGGTTTACCTCATTCCAGCATCCTCTAAAAGCTCACCCATTACATCAAGTCCAAAATTCTCACTTAAATCTCACAATTTTGCTTTGTTTTTGTCTCAGAGATCCGCCTGCCTCTGCCTCCTAAGTGCCGGGATTAAAGGCATGTGGCTCTGCTGCATAGTTTAAATCTCAAATTTTCACGATACAAATAATCTAAGTAAGATGTGAGTGAGATGTTTGGGCATAGCCCATTCAAGCTTCCTTTCTACCTGTGAACCAGTGAAACTCAAGAAAAAATATCTTCTCTCAGGAACAGATATAGGATAATATTACAGACATTCCCCTTCAAAAAAAAAGGTAAAACGGAAGGTGAAAGGAAGCTACCAGTCCCAAACAACTTACAAATCCATCTGTGAAAGCTCCGTTAGTTCTCATGGCTGGGAAAGAGACTAGCCTCAAGCCCTTGGGCTCAAGGTAGAGCTCTGGAGTATCTGGGGCCACAGATGGACACCATTGTACCCATTGTGCAGAGTGAGTTTATCAGACTGTGGTGATTTGAATATGCTTGGCCCAAGGAGTGGCACTATTAGGAGTGGCCTTGTTGGAGTAGGTGTAGCCTTGTTAGAGGAAGTGTGTCCCTGTGAGCATGGGCTTGAAGACCCTCATCCTAGCTGCCTGGAAGCCTGTTTGCCTTTGGAACAGGGCATAGAACTCTCAGCTCCTCTTACCTGATGCCTGCCTGGATGCTGCCATGCTGCCTCCATGATGATAATGGACTGAACCTCTGAACCTGTAAGCCAGGCCCAATTAAATGTTGTCCTTATAAGAGTTGTCTTGATCATGGTGTCTGTTCACAGCAGTAAAACCCTAACTAAGACAGACTGTGTTCTGCTACTAACAGAAATGTGACAGCCTTCTTTTCTTTCTTTTTTCCTTCCGTTCTTTTTGAGATGGGCCTTACTATCTTTTCCAAGCTTGCCTCCAGTGATCCTATATCTTCTCAAATGCTGGAAAATAGCCTTATTTTGCTTCCTTCTGATTTTGTTCCTTTCAGTCCAAGCTGTTGGTGTTTCTACTGATTTTAAACATATAGAGATGAGTTTCACTATATGGCTCTGGTTGTTCTGGAACTTATTATATACTCATTAAATTCCTAAGACTCTCATGAGACTGGATGTGGTCAGGCATGCCTGTAACCCATCACTTAGGGGTTCATATAGGAGGCTCCCAAATCTAAAGATGGTATGATAGATAAATGGAGACTGTTTCAAACAAAGGAAATGGATCATTCCTTTAGCAAAATTCATTCACTTCATTAGCCAACAGACATCATTATGGGTTAAAAAAAAATAATCCCATTGTTCAGATGGCTATGGAGATCCATTAGACATGGCCTCGTCTTTTCAAAAATCCCTTTATGTGATTAAACACACTGACCTTTTGATTCTTCTAAGGTACTAACAAAAGACTGTCCGACATACTCCAGCTCCCTGGCTCCACCCCTGCCATCTCTTCCTCATTGATTGTAAGTTCTATTTTCCATATAACTGTAAGACACAATACAGCTATTTAATTCTTTAACAGGATTCTTCATCCCTTTGTTACAGCTTTTAATAAAATATTTCTCACTGCCTTATAAGCCCTAGCCAGAACCATCTTCAATGACCCTATCTGTACCCACATTTGTTTGTAATGATTTAGATAATGCCCACGACAGTATACATTTCTCAGGATAAGGATGTATATAAGTTGGCCGAGTGGTTGCCTAGCCAGAATGAAGTGTGATCTCAGCACTATATAAACCGTTTCTGGTGGCTCATGCTTCTAATCCCCATAGAGGAAAAGGCAGGAGGATCATAAATTTAAGGTCATCCTTGGCTGCATATCCAGTTTGAGGTCAGCTTGGGCTACATTGAGACTGTTTGAAACAACAACAAACCAAATGGGGCGGGGTGAGCTGGCTCAATGGTAAAAGTACTTAAACCACCAAACTTGAGCAATCTGAGTGTGATCCGTGGAACTCACATAAAGAGCTGGGTATAATGGTGAAAATGGACTTCTGTAATCTCAGTCCTCCTACAGTGAGGCTGAGATGGGCAGCCAAGATACAATAATCTCATGGAAGCTAATATAAGCAGCAATGTAGCAGAAACAAGAGAGACCCTGGCTCAAACAAGCTGGAAAGAAAGACTGTGCTCCAAATGCTGTCCTCTCTAACCTCCATACAGCATGCTCCTCCTCTCATACACAGAGACAACAATAGTTCTAGTAATAATATTAATAACCCGGAATGATACAGGTTTGTCTTCTGTAGTCATTTCTCCATCGCTCACCAGCAGATTGTTTTTTTTTTTTTTGGTATGACAGTTTTTCTGTGAGCCCTGGCTGTCCTGGAACTCTCTCTATAGACCAGGCTGGCCTTGAACTCAGGGATCCACCTGTCTCCGCCTTCCGAGTGCTAGGATTAAAGGTGTACACACACTATCACTGTCTGGCTCACCAGCAGATTTTTTAACATCTATAAGTATTTTTGTATTCCATCCCTTTAAAACTTTCTATTTACTGTGTATACTGTGTATACTGCTATTTCGTTTCTAAAGGAGATTACTTAATTAATTAATTAATTGTGTATGTGTGTGAGAGAGAGAGTTTATGTATGTACATCATGTATATGCAAGTGCCCTCAGAGGTTAAAAGGAAGGCATTGGATCCCCTAGAACCAGTGTTATTGGCTATTGTGAGCTGTCCAATGTGGTCCTTTGCAAGAGTAAGTTCTTTTACTAGCTAAGTTATCTCTGATCCCACCATTTGCTTTTTTTTGGTTTTTCAAGACTGGGTTTTTCTGTGTAGCCTTGGCTGTCCTGGAACTCCCTCTGTAGACCAGGGTGGCCTTGACCTCAGAGATTCACCTGCCTCCAGAGTGCTGGGATTAAAGGCGTTCGCCACCACCTGGCCCCACTATTTGTTCTTTTAAAGGTATTTGTTACATAAACACCCTATTCTTGATATCGACATCCACATTAATGTCACATTTTTGCTGTGGTAGGCTGAATGATTCCCTCTCAAAGAAATCTATACCCTAAGCTCATTGCTTATAAAAACAAACAGATGTATTACTTTATATTTCTAGGGTGAAAATTCAAAAGGGTTAAAGAAAGATGTTAGGAAGAATCAGCTTCCTTGCTTTTGCTAGCTGTCTGCATTCCCTGGCTCACATTACTCTAGTCTCTGATTTTATTACGACAGCCCCTTTATTCTAGTCTGTTTTCCTCTTAGAAGGACGCGGCTGACTGCACTTGGGTCACTTAAATAATCTAGACTAATGCACCCATTCCAGTACTCTTAACACTTCAAAATTTCATTTGCTGTGCAAGGCAATGTGTTCATAGGTCGCAGGGCTTAGGACAAAGACGTCTTTGAGGAGACATTAGCCAGCCTACCACGGTTAGTGCCGAGTAACAGAAGTGAAAATAGTTGCTGGAGGGACTGTGAAAACCCAGCAGAATGGGAATCCCCAGCTTAAAGTCCAGCTCATCCAGGGTTGGGCTGCTCTGGTTAGCTCCAGGAAGCCCCTGGCACAGCTAAAAGGTTTGGTCAGCAGTTGAGACTCCCCCGAGATTCTCTTCTCTCATTGGTGCTTATCAGGCCCTAGACTTTACTCTCAACTGAGAAGGAGAAGATGGGAAATAACACTGTTGTTGTTTATATACCTAACAGTCCAGAACTACTGGAGAGTTTACTCAAGTCCTCGCAGGATAATTGAGTAATTTAGTCCACTTTGGTACTGGGTGACACAACTGAGGGGTGTCTGGTTCTTTGGGAAGGGAAGGAAAGGGGAAGGAAGGAAGAGGAGCCCTGGGCTCGTTTCTCTATTCTGAAGCTTCACTGTTGGCCTGGGACTCTCAAACCTACCTGGGATCAGAGGTTCTTGGCATGCCTTGGAACGGTCCCTGGAACCCCAACATCTTACCCCTAAGGCGTAATCTCCTTCCTGGACAAGCAATGTGTCATTTTAGGCAGCACCTCTCCCTCCTAGGCACCTGCATAGTGACTAAGACTCCCAGGTAGAGCCCAACCCAGTGGGAAATGACTAAGCATTGAAGTTTCCTTCCTCTTAAACTTGGTCTGCCTTTCTCTTCGATTTCTCAAGTTAGTTAGGGCTAGGGTGAGGGTTTGCAGATCCCAGATTCCCTAGGGCATCAGTTCTCAACCTGTGGGTTGGGGGTAGAATGACCATTTTGTAGGGGTCATTTAAGACCATCCAAGAACACAGATATTTACAGTATGATTCATACCAGTAGCAAAATCACAGTTATGAAGTAGCAATGAAAATGATTTTTATGGTTGGGGGTCACCACAGTGTGAAGAACTGCATTAAAGGACCACAGTATCAGGAAGAGGTGAGAACCGCTGCTCTGGGGACTCTCGCCTCCACTTACTTCGTGCATACATATACTCAAACAGACTTCGAGACTTGAAGGTAACCACGCTGGGATCTACCCAGCTCTTCCTTTGCCGTCTGTCATCCCTGTTTTCTGCCATTTCCAACCTTTGAGGTATCCATTTAAGGAGGGTAAGAGTTTGTTCTATGTTCCAATGAGTCTATTTTCAAGACTAGGGATGAGTTGATTTGGAAAACAGGGAAGGCTCTTGCTGACTGTCTAAACTGGAATTCTGATAGTGGGATGGCACTTAAGAAAGTCCAGAAACCCAATTACAAAGGTTCCTTTAAAATGTATGGCTCAGTTGGGACAGTATTTACATACCATGCAGGAAGTCCAGGTTCAATCCTTAGCACTGCATAAACCAGGGGTGCTGGTGTACGGCCAGCACTTGGGAAGGTAGATACAGCAGGATAAGTTCAAATACATCATGGGCTTCATAGTGAGCTGGAGGCCAGCCTGGGATACATGAGAACTTGTCTCCAAAATAAATCAATATTAATAAAAGGTACAGTTGGCCAAGTATGATAGTGCCAAGAAATAACATTTAAAAAAAAAAAA